>PVJX010009696.1:0-60014 GCA_004027295.1 Dolichotis patagonum | reverse complement strand
AGGCATCCTCACCTGGGTCGGGTGGCACACAGGCGCAGGAGAAGCGAGTGTTGTAGCCCACTTTGAAGTCGGAGTTGATGGGATAGTAATCTGCTAGCTTGATCATCTTCTTGAAAGCGTCATAGATAAAGATGAAACTGATCAGAGAAGAGAAGCCCTCTTCTGTGAAACGAGTAAAATACTGAACCAAGAAGCTGGCATCCGTGGCCACCAAAATGAGGCACAGGAAGGCTGACCATAGGCCGATCCAAAGGCGAAACTCCAGGTAGTCAAAATTATGGTCCCTGGAAAGAGGAAAGAAATGCACTTAGCATCTTCTGTGATGAAACATACAGAACAGAAAACTACCAAAATCCTACAGAATGATGGCTAAAAACACAAAATCTTTAGCCACTAGATACAAAGCTCGATTTTATCCACAAAGTTTTGGGTTTAAGGATTTTTTCTAGTAGTATTATTGTGCTACCACTAGAGATAATTTCAGAAATCTGAGAAAAGCACATGGAAAGAAGCCATACCATGTGTATATGAGTAACTCATTAATTTTCTCATTCAAAATTATGGGGTAATATTCATGTATTCATGAAATTTGCAGAGTAAACAACTTGAAAGTACATTGGCACCTGGTAGGTAGGCACTTAATCAGTTTTACTGGTTAATGGAGCCATCAGATCAATATGTTCTGAGTCCCCAAGCCCCTGCAGTCCACTGAGAGAGACAAATTGATAAACATCATAAAATAATAAGTGATAGTGTTGTGGTAAAAGGAGTAATCAAGTCTAGCAAGAAGGATGGTTGAAGTTGAAGAAATAATTCAAGATGTTCAAGCATAAATAAGAACTTTGCAAAGTAGGTAAAAAGGCACATATCACAGGACAGCACACAATATCCACTGTGAAGAGTGAGCCACCAGCAATCAGTGTGGGCCACTTCCAGGTCTGCACAGGCCTCCTGGCCACGACACACCACACACGTCTCATGAGGTCGCCCACAGACACAACACCTTTTCGCTGAAATCAGTGCGAAGTTACCTTGTGACCACTTTTTCTGTCCCATGCAGACTTAGCATGGGCCACCTCCATCTGAGGAGGTTCTGCAGTTTTTCAATGTGCCTCTCATTTCTTAGACAGGAACTAGTGCAAGATTCACAACTAGGAAAAGATGGGTCAACTGTTGACATTTTATGATTTCATACTGATTCTTTAAAAATTAAGTGGAGAGGGGCACATCACGATGTTTAAATTTATCAATGACTAAAAAGCAGACAGTATCGCTTTCTGCCTAGGAAAGAAAGACTGCGTGTGCTTGAAGCTCTCCAGCCTGGCTTTCAGGACAGGTTTCTCATAGCTGCTGGAGAAGGATGAACACTGCTCCACTTTCCTTCCTGCTGACCTGGTCTGTGGCACCAGTAAGAACTGCGGCCCCACCTCCAACGGCCATTCGGAACTGACACCCACGCCTGCCCTGCCCAATTCCACTTCTGCTCCACAACCCACAACCGCAAGGATCTCTTTAAATGCAAACAGATTCTTCGGTCTAAAACTGCTCAGTGGTTTCCCAGCACTTACAGAAAGAAATTCTGATTCATTACCCAGCACAGGGTGCTCACAGAGAAGGTGCCTGGTAATGATGCTGCGGTGCTGGGAGAATGAATGCGCTGCTGGCTGAAGACCTGGCTGCAACTGTGACTCACACATCCCTGTGAGCCAGCACATATAACTCGAGGGGGCTGTACCCTGTGCCAGCGGAAAACTAGAGGGTACTGCATTTCCCCTGAAAATCAGAGGATACTACATTGAAAACTGTCTTAGATACTGTGATGCTTAGAGTTGTGTCAACTGCTGTGGATGACAGGGCACCCAGACACTTCGCCAGACATTACTCTGGGTATTTCTGTGAAGATGCTTTTGGAGAGATTAACGTGTCAACTGGTGGGGCTTTCAGGAAGCAGATGATTCTCTATAATTCTCATCCAATCAGTTGAAGATGACATAGAACAAAAAGATTGGCCTCCCCAGAAGCAAGCAAGAATTCCCCAGTCCACTGCCTTTGAACTTCATCTGCGACGTCAGCTCTTCTGGCTCTGTGGGAAACAGCTTCAGATTCAAACTAAGCATTGGTTCTCTGGGGTTTTCAGCCTGCCAGCCTGCCAGCCTGCCCTGTAGACTTTAGACTTGCCAACCTACAAGGTCACATGAGCCAATTCGCTATAATTTATCTCTTTCTGCATCTGCACCTTATTGGTTCTGCTTCTCCAATGTCTAGACAAATACAGACACCAATTTGTCAACAATGCCTCATTTTACACATGAGGGTACCAAAGCCAATGGAAATTAAATCATTTAACCAGCGTCAACATTTTAATGGCAAAGTTGGACCAGAAACTAAAGCTCTTGATTCTTGGAATGATCCTTTCAAAAATTATACAATAGTCCCCCCCACCACCACCCACCTTCTGAGCTGCATTTATCTCAGGATATGTTAGGGATTAATGTTATGTTCTCTGCTCATCTCAGCAAATCAGGTGAACTGGAAAATACTGCACAGTGATGAACAATGCTATCTTGTACAGATTTCCTGAGACTTTTTTTTTTGATACCGAACTCAAACTCTGGGTCTCCCACTTTCCAGGCAGGTGCTGTACCCTTGAGCACATCCTCACTCCTCCTGAGACTTTCTGAAGAGAGTTTTCCATCCCTTTTTCCAGTTGTGTGTGTGTGCTGTGTGTACAATTCTAGTGTTTAACTCTCTTGAAATAAGTACAACACAGGAAAAGTTGAGTTCTAGTAATGTAAATTATCCAGTTGAGATAATTTATATTACCATACAATGAGTTAATGTTGGAATAAGAGTTAAGATGCACTGTTGTATTACTTCTAAGTCAATAAGTTTTTTCTTAGAAGTTTAAAACAATTACTTAATTTTGCTTCCCTAATAAGATGAAAGCACAATTCTGATTTATTCTAAGAGTGCTAGTGTTTGTTATGGAATTGATGTTTCTAGGACAGGATGAAAAATAAATCCATTAATTAGTTAATGACTAGAAATACCATCGATTTGAGTACAAAGGGAAGAATGCATATACAAACATGTATAAACTTACATCTTAGAACCTAAACAATTTACCCAAAGTACCTGGTTACATATTCCCAGAGTACTTCAGTGAGAATGACTCAAAAAAAAAATCACTAAATCCTATAGCACTTTGGTATGAAAGTGATATGCTTTCATCCACAGAAGGAGAAATAAGAGAAGAAAACCTCAAACAGTGTGATGACCTGAAATGACTCTACCTAACCTACAAAACAAGGATTTACCTGTATGTCCAGAAAAGGTAAAATATGTTGGGGAAGATCTTGGCAAGACAAAGTAAAATAGTTTCTTTACTGCATGAACTCTGGGATCCTGCAGGTTGCTGAGCAGAAAGTGAATTACCAGGAGGGAAACGTAACACACAGCACCTCCAGGCTGACCGGGAGCACAGAGACGTTTCCCAGGGAGCATCTCACGCACCCAGAGATGGACGAAACACACTTTGGGAAACAGGGGTCAGTAAGCTGTGGTGGCCCCAGACGAGATTAGTCACGGAACAAATTCTTACCATTGCGAACAATGTGTTTGTCACCTATTACTTATTTAGCGACAGATTTATTTCTCATCGCTTTATAACTGTTTCCAAATACTGCAAATTCCTTGGACCAATGTAACAGTGAAACAGGAGTGAAAGTGAAACAGGAACTCGCTTAACAAAGGAACCAACCTCCATCCTACAACTACTAAGGCAAATCAGGATCCAAATGTTTTCTGTAGATTAAGGCTCTGATCACATTTTATCCAATAAATCTCTCTGCAAACACTATGCATGTTTGTTCCTGTTTATAGTACATGCTTGTTCAATCTTTGCACAAAGGCTTTCTTGTGTCACAAAATATTTTCTTAAACATATAAAAGCTGTTTGACTCTATAAATTGACATGAATAAAATTCTTTCCAATGTTCTCAGAATTATGATGGCTGAGAGATTTTAATAATGATCTACAGAAAACACATTATTTAAAATTTGTAACTTTAAATTTTCAGAAGACTCTTGCAGTTGTGAACTCAGTTTTCAAAATAAGTAAAAGAAAAATGACTTTCAAATTCTTATTTGCTCCTTTATCTTGTGAACGCTTTTCATGACACACACAGTTGAAAGGCTCTCTCTATAAGAGCCCTTAAATCCAGGAGGTACTATGTAGGTGATAACTGTTCTAAAGTTAATTCCTTAAAATGTCCACCATCAGAACATGGTCACTCTAACACAGAGTGCTAGCAAGACTTATAAAATTCTGCGATCCAAGGATGGAGATTTGCCACTAAACGTAATTCTTACTTAGCAATATCAAGTAGAGGAAAAAGAGACCTGAATACCAAATTTTATTTTGAATTTTTGTGTGCTAAAATGACCATTTAACTTAATGGCTAAAACTTAGCTCAGTATTTCCCTTCCTGGAATGACCCATCATTTCTAAAAGAAAACAGTGATGCTATTATTTTGTATCTACAAGCAGCACCTTATGAGTCCTTTAGAGGCCTGGGCTCCGGAATCAGAAGACAGGAGTTCCAATCCAAGCTCTACCATCCACTTGACAATTTAATTGCTTATTCAGTGCCTGCTTTTCCACCTATAAAACAGGTACAGTCCCTAGCTCACAGGACTGCTACCGAATTAAATGGGTTAGCAAATGTGAAGTTCTTAGGATGATGCTTGCTCAATACATGCCAGAGGATTCAGCTGAGCCCTGAAAGCTACGTTCAGTGAAGAGTCCTAGACCTGGAAAGAGCATCTAGTCTTTTTTCATTACTGAACAAGTGATTTTAAGATAACCATGTGATCCCTTTAGTACTCTACCAGCTTGGTTATGGCAGGAAATGGCACGCTCAACTGGCATTCTGAGGAAAACTCAGTAAATGGCCCATTTACCAAGAACAGTGAGGTACTGCAGGACCAACAATAGCAAGAAGCCATCATTCACTGCAGCTATGAAAAAGGCCAAGGAAGTTACCAGGTCCTAGAGGCAGGACAGATGGCCAACCTGACATGGGTGAAGGTCCCAGAGGATAAGCCACTGCCACACTGCTGTGTAAAGCAGAGAACAGGTAGAGGGAGACAGGCTAGACCTCTTGCTCTCTCTTCCTGTCCTGCTATAGCTCCCCACTGGCCAAACTCAAGGAAACTAGAGAGCACAGGAGCCTGGGGGTTGGAGTCCTCAGGGGTCTGTACCCTGGGGCAATGTAAGAACACAATAGTTGTGGAGGAGAAAGTATAAAACACAACAGATGCGCCTCAGTTGAATTTAATGTAAAATGAATCTAGACTACGTAAGTTTAAGGTTCTTTCAACTTTGAAATCTTACCATTCCAGTGTTCTGACTGATTCATGCACCTACCTAATTGCTATAAATGTTCTACAAACAATTCTAATTTAAATTACACACATATGTATATATACATACTTGCTGAAATTAAATAGAAGCCTCTCAAAAACTAAGACAGGTCCTGTGCTGCTCAAAATAGTGAGTGGTTGACCAGCAAAAAGGCAAAAGACAGCTCCAGAGACAGCAGTGCCCAGGAAGCTCTCCAACACGCCCTAAAAGACAGAAAATATGGGTGTTAAATGAGACACATCTTCTTCCCCTCTGTGCTGTCAGTGCTTGAGTATGTACCATGAGGTCCCCAGCAAATGCATCCGGAGTGAAGAACAGTAAGCGCGCTTCACCGCGTACGCCAACTTAAACTTAGTGTGCGTCTTCTCCACCCCACAGGTGGGGCTATTTTACAAACGATAACGACTGTACCAACTGGTAAGCAGAAGGCAAAATATGGCTTCGATCCTTGGTAAGAATGCACTGTGCCACAAAGAGGGATAAATCTAAGTCATCCGTAGGGAAATGGATGCACCTTGAGGCCATAATGTTAAGTGGAATAAATTAGACACATAAGCTTCAATATTACAGGCTTTCTCTTACCTCAGAAACCCACATTATAAACAGAGAGGAAAGTAAAAGATAGATAATACGAAGTAGGGAGACAGCTCTTTCTCAAAAGGAAAGGAGACCAAGAGATGATGGTGAAGGGGGTAATAACAGAAGAAGCGCATTGTCCTTGGCCAGCTCCCAACAAGAAATGAGACATTATGTAATGCAAAGATGGACCAACAAAAACAAAAACTGAAAAAATTAATTGTGGGTAATTTCAATTAAGAAAAATTGTATAATCCCACCAAATGGGTGGGACTGACCAGTGCTTTAGGGACATTTTTGACTTATGGTTACCTTCAGTCCTGTTGCACCCCGATTTCACACAATACATAGTGGACGCTTCAATGGCTACATTTTACATAAAAGCTGTTGCATAAAGGATGGAGGAAAGCAGAGTAAGAAAATGATTTCCATTCCATCCTGCAATTTCTATGGCACAAATTTCAAAAAACTCTCATTATATACACATTGTTCAATATACACACACAAAAGCTTTAACCAATCTATGAAAGAAATAAATGTACAGATATGAACAGTTAAACCTCTGTGGGCACAACTCCTTGGAAATCAATCTATCATTCCCTTTTGCACAACAAAACAAAGCAACATGTCATGAAGAATCACTGCCTTACAAACTGATCTGAATCTTTTTTTTTAAACTGGGGATTGAATCCAGGGCCTTATGCATTCAGGAGGTGCTCTTGTATGGAGCTGCATTCCCAGCCCTTTTCTTTTTTTAATTTTTATTTTGAAGTTTCACTAAATTGCTCAGGCCAGCCTTGAACTAGAAATCCTCCTGCATCAAACTAACTAGTAGCTGTAATTAAGGGCATGCATCTCCACACTAGGCTCGACCCCAACTTACTAATTATATTCAGTACTAACACTTTTGATGATAGCTAACTAGTTTGTTTCCTGCATTTTTCATTGTTTCAAACATCAGCTAGAATAGCACATACGTATTTGCAGAATATCTTTTTGTAGCTTAATATTTTCTTAAGGGATACCTTTTAAATGCAAAGAGATGTCAGAGACCATTTATTCATCCATAAAGCCACAGATCTAAACATTAAAATCAAGTATTTTTAGTGCCAGGTCCTGAGTTAGAATCCTGGTACCAAAAAAAAATATCAACTATTATTCAAAAGAATGAACTGCGCAGATTTCAAGAGCACAATATTATAAATACATAAATAATATAAACATAGATTAAGTTACCCCATGGAGCAAAATTATGTGATCTCTGTAATTCCATGTATATATTAGATATTATAGGAAGATAACCCTCTTCAATTGAGCAATAAAGCAGCTGTACTTAAAAGCAGATCTTACATTCAGAAAACTACTACTCACTCTACACCACCCCTCACCGGGGCTGCCTAGACTTCTGGGAAACTGAGGTCTCTCAGTCACTGTCTGTGCTCCTAACCCAAAAAAAGCAGCCTGTCCACCTGCTGGCCTCACTAAGCCCCATCTGTCCACTGTGCAGGAACTTCTCCAGCAATTTTTCCTCCACATCATTTTTAGAGAAAATTCAATGCATAGTAAATGATTATAAAGAAATTGGTTTTAATGTTCAACAGAATTTACCCACCTTAACTTCCAGCTCTAGTCAAAAACCATCCTTTGAGACCCTACTGCAGTGATTAGTCAAAGTATTTTTACACTGCTTCAGAGCTAGGCACATTGTCCTGAGAGTGACACAACAGCAGAGAATCCTCTTAAGATTAGAAAGCACCAGATAATAATGGAGCTGGGTGGGAGGGGCAGGCACAAGAGCTGACGTAGAGTAAGACCAGCTTCTTGCAGGGTACATGAGCCTGCTCTGGCATAGTCCAGGCAGCTCCTGTCCAGGGGGAGGTCTGCTAAGGACCCCACTTACATAGACGTGAGCCTCTACGCACAACTGAGGGGATGACATCATGGTTCAGAGCCCTTCTGCCTGGTTCTTTTATAGAGAAACAGAATCAATGCATTTACCCAGGAAAGTGTTTCCTTGTTACCCACCATTTCTCCTAATTTCCTGGGTTTAGATATTGAGGTTTGAGATTAGATGACATGAACATTCAACATGGCACATATACCTGTCCAACCATGCCTCCATCTTGGCAAGGACAAAAGTGTGTCTTTGGATCCAATGTTTAGTCATACAGCTTTTTAGCTCCTGTGTACAGACATCAGGCTTTTCATAACTTTGTAATTTATCTTTCTGTCTGTCTTTGTTTTTGTTTTTGTTTTACAACTTACATGAAGAATTAAGCACTTGAAAGCTCCATGTGGCAGGAAAAGCTACATCCTAGGCTCACATGATAGTGCACCCTTCTTTATTAGAGTCAGGGAAATGCTTATTGTTCACCACTACTGCAAGATCGAAACACAGTGCAGGCTGGACACAGGGAAGAAAGGATGAATTCACATTTATCAGGCTTCTCTACTCGACATGGCTGTTAGTCACTGTGGAGGCAAAAACAGCTTCTTCCAGCATCTTCTGTGTCTCTTCTCATCTCATCATGCTGTCACCACTTTCCATGTGCTCTTCAGGGACTCAGGAAATGCTGGAGAACCTGGAGAAACCATTCCCAAGCGACTTCCTAGGTCCAGTTAACAAAGGTCAACAGCCACAGCTGCTCATTCAGTAATGACAGCAAACAATTTTCTTTCCAGAAAATGACTTTGATTTATGGAAGTCTTGTGACATTATTTTTATTTCAGTACTTGATCCTTTGGTAAATGCTAGCTTTCAATTGTGTGATAATTTTGAAATAGGGACAGGTGATTTATTATATATATTACACTGGAAACCTGCTTAGAGATGCTTCCAGCCTTCCTAAGAAAAGAAGTATTTTCTCATTCTAACATGTTCCACTTCATAGTGCAGAAAACTTTAAAACAATCTAATGTAATGAGCAACTATAATAAGGGCTAAAGGCAAATTATAGGGTGAACTATCAGAAAGCTCTCTTCTGATTTACTATATTCAATGTTTGCTGGTACACTTTTAAAAAGGACAGTGCTGTTGCTGTCTTTTAACGGTGTAGCTGTGAGTCATGCAGACACATCTGCACCTGACTTCCTGGAGGACTACTGAGAGCGCGGGGATGGTGGACCTCTGAGGTATGGCAGGCCCTCAGCCACCAAGTGCCCTGCACTATCGTAGTTGCCTTCATCTTATTCAAACACATGACACCAACCGTGGATTGACAGAAGAAGTGAACAACTGACCACCAAAAACACGAAGCCTAGACTGTTCAGTCCCCCCAAAGCCGGTGATCTTAGGATTGTCTCTTCACCTCTGTTGATTTAAGTTTCTTTGTGCAAGATTTACAAAACTGAGGTGATACAAGTGAGCAACAAACACTGTCACTGGGCAACTCCACACTGACATTCAGACAATGTCATTTTCTCCCTCAAAGACTAACACTCCTCGATGTCCGAGAAGCTTAGCGCACATCAGATCAGACCATGCACAGGAGTGCTCAGCAGGGTCTCTGCTGGATGAAGCCTTCTGGGCAACAATGACCACACACATGAGGTGCTCACTGAGACAGAAGAGGAAGACGCAGACGAGTGATCTCCAAGATCATTCCTTGGCAGTTCAGCACAGTGCATCCGGGAGTCAGGGATATCTGAGTTCAACTTTTGGCTCCACCAGTTACCTCTCCAAATCCAAATTATCTCTTCTGTGAAATTAGTGGCTACCTCAGAAGATATCTGGACTAAATGAAATAATAACATATAAAGATCTCAGAATGAAGTGTAGCATGAAGCAGAAATATAATAAGTTTGTTTCCTTTCCCTTACTGGCCAGCCTGTTTCTAATATTTTTCTTTCCTTCAAGAGAGGAAGAAGATGGAGATACTGTTCAAGGAGTGACATGAAAAGAAAAGATGAAGACCAGTTCTTGAAGGAAGGGAAGGCTGTTTGGGCTCTGCTATGCTTCTAGAGAAAATTCGAAATCAGTGCAAGGCGGGTGGGGGTGAGTCGCCCACTACACCACGGAGAGCTACTGCTTTGAGGAAAGCCAGCCTGAACAAAGCGGTCTTTGGCAGCAGCAAAGTCAAAATCCACATCTAAAACAACTCAGGAAGTCTTTCTGCTTGCATGAGGATATGACACTAAACCAAAGTTGGCCTCTGTTTTTCAATATAGCCAAGAAAATTAGGATAAGTCTGAAAATAGTAAAATCGAATATAAAAGAAATCAGGCCATAAGAGCAAAGATTCCAAAAATATAAAATCGAATCATGATTTGAAATACCAACATTTCATGCTTTGAGCTACTTATGGCCAGGACTTAGGACACCTATTTCCTATCCTGGCTAAGGCAAAGCAAATACATTCAAGAGAATAAACACTAAAAATGATAGATGTATGTTGTCAATTTCCACTTAGTTCTAATTTAGTATCTCTTTGTAACAGTAAAGAAAGTTTTAATTGTTTTGTGTCCTTTTTCTTAAGGACCTTAACATTTGGAGTAATAGTTACACTGCTATTCAGGAAGGCTGAGTGGTAATAATGGAAAAAAGTAAAAGATGAGGAGAAAAGTGGTACAACTGCGTAAGAAAACAAGAGACTTCATATTTCTCGGACAATCTTCAACCCAGTAAAATTTAGAAGATAAAACATTTAAGGGGCATTAAACAATAAAGCATTTGCTAACGTTACTGATAGTTCAGGCTTAAAATATTTTGTTTTTGTTTCTAACTATAAAAAGAGAAATTTTAGCCCATGTTTGTAGTGCTTTCTATGAAGTGCACAGTACGTGGAATAATCAAATGAAGTGTCTCTGGATGAGTCTCTGAATCTGCAGCTTGGCCAGTGAAAATGAGCAGCTAATGTCACTGGGAACAGGCAGCTGAACCCCAAACACCTGCATGAGTTTTGGTGAACAGTCCCCAGTAGAATCAAATATAAGCAGAGAAAGGATGCAAGCATCTAAATGAGATTCAGGTGACCTGAGAATTAAAGTTCTGATTCCTTATCTCCACTTTGAACAATGAAAGCAGGATCTCTGAAGATGAGGTCTTGAGAAAGAGGGTTTTTTTGAAGCTCTCCAGGTGATTGTTCTATTACCCAAATCTGAGACACACTCTATTCAAACGACACCCATCCTTCTGAAGAGAACTGGCGATCGGGGACTGTTCACCCACACCAGGGAAGACTGAACACACAAACCTCATTTTCTGTTTCGCTGGGGTAGGTGCAGCCTAGGAACCGGGAATTTCTGCCCTGGGAGATCAGCTGCCAAGCTCTCCTGGCCATCTTGTCTACCCAGTGTGTCCTGCTGTTGGAGGAAGGATCCCTGTTTACATTACCAGCAGGAACTGAAGAAAGGGAAAGACTTGAAAAGCACATTATCTCTCTGCTTGAAGAAAAACATGGGCCCTAAACTTGAGCAAAAGAGTTTCAGCTTCTAGTCTAGTGAGGATGAGAAAGCGGTGAGGCCTTTACTTTTTATTTGAAGAGCTGTGAACATGAATCTGAAACATCAAATGCCAGTATAGCCTTACACACAAATCATTTCCAGATGGGTAAAAAATTTAAATGAAAACATAAAAGAACTAAAATATGTGGGTAAATATTTTTCTAATCTTGGGATAGGAAAGGCCTCTTTAAACTTATCATGAAAAAATACAAATGAAGATTTTGACTATACGAAACTTTAAATCTGTACCATAAAAGAAACCATAAATAATGGTAAAAGTTGTATAGTAGCTCTAGAAAAATATATTTTGAAGTAATTTTTTTAAAAAAAGAAAATATCATTATTATACAAAGAGTTATGAGTCAATGAGAAAAATATTAAATGTCTCAAAAGCAAACTATACCAAGGATGCAAGTATAAAGAAGTATATAGTCAATAAAAATGCAGAAAGAGAGTCACTCCCACTAAACATCAAACAAAGTTAAATTGAACAAGAATGAGCCATCTTCTTTCAACCCACAGGAATCACCAAAATAAAAAGGATGAACTCTAACCTTTGCAGGGATTGTAGGAAATACTGAAGTTGTGAAACAACATGCACCTAATTCACAAAAACCCTGTATCTTTAATGGTCCATGTACACATACATTGCAATATGAATCAAAGGATGCTATGAAAATGTTAATAATGATTTCTTACTAATGGTTTTAGGGCAATGTTGTGTTCTATATAATTTTATATTGTTTCACTATCCTACAATACATAGGCCTTATTTTAAAAAGAAAGCTGTCCACAGTGATAAAATCAGCATGGTACTGGCAAAGAAATAGACCTGAGGATCAATGGAACAGACTGGAAGATGCAAACACAACTACAAAGATACTCAGCAACCTGATATTTGACAAAGGGGCTAAACATGTTCACTGGAAGAAGGATAGCCTCTTTAATAAATGGTGTTGGAAAAATTGTCTCTCCACATGCAGAAGACTGAAGCTAGATCCATGCCTATCACCATGCACAAAACTAAAGTCTAAGTGGATCAAAGACCTAAATATTAAAACAGAAACACTAAATATACTGGAAGATAAGGTAGGTAAAAGTCTTGGAGACATAGGGGTAGGCAGAGAATTCATGAACAAAATGCAAACTGCGCGGGAAACACTTCAGAGAATCAACAACTGGGATCTCATATTATTGAATTTTCTGCACTTCAAAAGAAATCAGCAACAGAGTGAAAAGAAATCCCACAGAATGGGAAAGAATTTTAGCCAGCAACCCCTCAGACAAAGGACTTATATCAAGAACATATAAAGAACTGAAAAACATCAAGGCCCCCAAATTCAAAGACCCTCTCCAAAAATGGGCATCTGAGATGAACACACAGTTCTCAGATAAAGATATACAAATGGCAAGTAAACGCATAAAGAAATGTTCACCATCACTGGTCATTCGAAAAATGCAAATTAAAACAACATCGAGATTTCATCTCACTCTGGAAAGAATAGCTGCCATCAAGATAACTGACAACAACTGATACCAACTGATAACAAATGTTGGCGAGGCTGCAGGGAAAATGGAACACTGCTCCACTGTTGGTGGGAGTGTAGACTGGTGCAACCACTATGGAAATCAATATGGAGAATTCTCAGAGGACTAGGATTGGCAGCTCCATTAAACCCAGCTATTGCCATCCTGGGTATTTTCTCAGAAAAACTGAAAAGGTCATATCACAGTGATATATGTGCACCCATGTTTATAGCAGCACAATCTGTAATAGCCAAATCTTGAAAACAACCAAGATGCCCATCAACCGCAGAGTGGATGAAAAAGATGTGGTATTTTTATACAATGGAATATTATTCAGCTATGAAGAAGGATAATCCTGAGGCCTTCATAGGGAAATGGAGACAACTTGAGACTATCCTCATTAGTGAAGTAAATAAGAATCATATTTATAAATATCACATTGTGTCTCTAGTGTAAAAAGTAATAAGAACTATAGGAGTAATAAAACCCAAAATGCGTAATTGCTACTGTAAAAAAGGAAAAGAAAGTACTCTAAAGGATATAACTGCATGTATGTTTAAGTGTATAAGATAGATGACCATATTACTGTTTTTGTTAGATAGTTGAACAGAACTGTTAACAGTCCCACTGTCTGAATGTCTGCTTTGTATGCTTTAATTCTGTAACTTGAACAACTATTTCCAAGATGACCATATGTAATTTATCAAGTAGTGATTTCTTAGTGTTTTTTTGTTCTTTATGTTTTTCCTTTGCAATTCTGTATTGTTGCTATCCTTTTTTTGTTTTTTCTCTTTAAATAAAATAATGCTTAAAAATAAAATAATATTTTACACAATACCCATCTTAAAAAAATAAAATAAAATAAAAAAGAAAGCTGTCTTAACAATAACTAAACTCCAAAAAAAACACACCAATGTTCGACTTTAGCATCATCTTGGGACTCTACCACTGCCCAAATCTCTATCATTTTCTGACCACCAAAAAAGGAGGGGAGGTGATAAAAGTCATTCAAATTAAGAAAAAAAAAAAAAACAAGACACAAAGCAAGTTTAATTCAGAATGTCAAAAGCACATGACCTAAAGTTTCTGTCTCAACGAAGCATCAGCCAGTAAACCCTACTGACAACTAAGCAATGCAGAACCGTTTCTCTGTCACTAAACAGGCTTATTTTTGCTGACCAGCATAATCAAACAACATCATTCTGGCAGACTATCCCTACCTACCTAACTTCTTCAAACTACAGTATGTTGCTAGCACAGATTAACTTTGTATCTCCATTTCAAGAAGGAAATGTATTTTGGTGCCAAGTGAAATGCTTAGGTAAAATGAAATTATGGCACATTCTCAATACAGTAAGATAATTATCAATTTGTTTTAATTTTTCTGTTGTAAGTTGTAGTCTTTATAAAGAAGTGTTTATGGTATTGCAGAATACTACATGTGCATAAGAAATGATGCATTTCCAACTCAAGCAAAATGATTAAAAATTTTCAGCACGGCAGTATGTTAAAATAAAGCCTCAAATTTGGAGATGCCAGCTATAATTGTTCCTTATAATAAGACAAGTTCCCTCAAAATGTGTTCTGTTGGACTGCATGAGTATCATAATATTTAGAAAATTCTACAATCTTACCGCATCCTTTTGCTAAAAGGTTTGAAGAAACAGGATTACATTTCCTCTTGGAAAAAAATCAAAATTACTTTCTCCACTCAGTCTTCACTCTAGACTGTGCTTAGTCATTCACAATTAAATGTAGATTTAAATTAAAATGCTTTTCTATATTCTGAAAAGCTAAGGAGAACAATTTTGAAATTGCCACAGAGCATCCAAAATTACTCCTGATGCCAGTATCAGCCCCACGGACTCATCAATACACAAATCGGTGTTTAGTTTTATTTGAAGTTCTGTTCAGATAATATCTTAATGAAAAATTCAACTGCAATATATCCTGGTGGAATATATTCATACACTGACATGCATCAATTTAATTAGAAACATCTCAATGAGCAGAGCAGTACTCTTGTTCATACACAGTCTTGAGTTGCTGCACGAGATTGGAGAGTTTAGTTATACAGGAGTCCTGACAGGCAACAGTGAGCTGCAAAGCTTTTGTCACCTTGCCACTGCAGCAGTGAGGCCGAGCAGCGCTGGTGCTACTCAGTGGGAAGGATAAGAATGCTGCTGCTGGACTTCAGACAGCTGAAGTTCAAGCTGGGGTAGATCTTAGCCGAACGAAGGCTCACTCTTAACAAGTAGTTCATTACACTCACAAGCCCAAACGTGACAATAATTGCTCACGCCTAGCAAAAAATTCATGAATCCCACCTAGTAAGCCCCACCACCCTCCCAGAGCTAGCCAATGGGCAAAATAAACATGCCAAAGTTGGGGATTCATGTGGATATTTATAGTGGCATCACAACTGAATTATACTTGAGCCATCAAAGCCTCAACTATTTTATCTTTCCACATCATTCCCAGGATCACCTGCTTCTAATGATG
The DNA here is from genome assembly GCA_004027295.1 of Dolichotis patagonum. Taxonomy (NCBI): domain Eukaryota; kingdom Metazoa; phylum Chordata; class Mammalia; order Rodentia; family Caviidae; genus Dolichotis; species Dolichotis patagonum. The sequence continues at coordinate 44,542 of PVJX010009696.1, read as the reverse complement.
GGCATCTCATCAGCCATTAGTTCTGAAATAAATGCTTAAATATAAATTCCTGTCTTCAAGCAGGTCAGATCTGCTGAACAGAAGCTGGCAGAAGAGCTGACTTAGACAACAGTTGCGTGGTGACTCATCTGTGTTTGCACAACATGTCTCCACCAGCACTCACGTCTATTTGTAGCCTGACAATGAGCCCCGTGTGAACTATCTCTTAGCTGTCTGTCTATAAAGCAAGGACACACTCCCAGCTGACTCATGGGTGCTGCCTGTGCTGTGCGCATAACCCACTGCCTCATTTAGGAAGATGTGACTCAGTGGAAGACTTCTCAAGCTTTGCCAAGACTTTCTGCTTAGTCTTGGTCTAGTGTATAGAAAGCCAAATAAAGCAGGGGAATTCACCCCCCTAAATACACAACTGGTGGTGTAAACACACCCACTGGTATCTTGGGGGGGGTCACTTTCATTTTAAGCTAAAAGAATCACCACAATGGGATTTTTATGTACTTTGCTTACCTAACTGTATACTCTCAATACTTAAAACAATGCCTAGAGCATGGAAGACCCTCCATAAATATTTACAGAGGAACAAATGAACCTCTTGCTGAGACCTGTGAAATGACTGAGGCCTTACACGAACTGCTCTGTTGTCCTGTAAAGTCCCAAAGACCTCAACTGCCATGGCACCAAAAACGTTGCACATAAGTGCACATCTTCTTGGTCATAAGATACTCCTCAACAAATTAAACCACCTAGGTAAAACTAGTTGTTGAATTTCTGTTCTACAAAAGTATGTTAATCATTTTGTTTCTATCCTTACACGTGTTGACAACAGTTCATTTTCTTTATCCTTCTTTTCCAGTGTTTTTCTGCCACTCGCCGTAACTGCTTGGGAGAGCCAAGTCAGAGTTAACGGAAGAGGACACAACAAAGATAGTTCTTAATGGGACAACAGGCTTCCAAAGTGGAACAGAAAGCAACTTCTTCAGTATTTCCATTCACAAAAACCTTCAAAACAACACGCTCATAGTTTTATAAAAATTATCGATGGCAGTTACAAAATCTATTCACCAATTATGTCTGGAAAATATTATCATAGGTTTGCATCACTTTTGAGTTAACAACTCCCAAAAGTGATATCCAGAAAACAGTTATTTAGTGTACTACTTTGTCCTGATGCACCAAACCATTTATGTTTCTTCTGAAATCTTCAAAACCAGAAAATAGCTAATTCCACTGGCATAGCCATGCCCAGGTCATGGCAAAGCCTTTTTTCCTAAGCACTTGGTCAGATGGGAATTGATTTCCAAAGCAGAGATCAGAACAGATCTCAACCTGCTTCCCACTGTCTCTGAGCTATGTTCCAAAGCTTAGTCTTAGGAGGCTGTAAGCATAACAATCCAGCTCAAAAAGGGAGTAAGTTCACACACAGGGAAGTGTCACCATATCATCTCGATGAGAACATCCCTGAAAAAATGTTAAAAATCATCTCCACAAGAAGGTCTCTGTCCATCCCAATAGCCAGAGGTAGCTTTGTTCATACCACCCTCTCGAAATCATGGGTTAGGCTACTTTCCTAACAGGTGGCTGCCTGTGTTAAGTCTGCGTGCTGGCCTTGGCACGCTGGCTTCTTTTCTTGAATGATCAGTGACAATGATTATTACATGGACATATCAATGAGGAAGAGCTGCCCAGTGTGGACACGGATCTGAGCTTCTAAAACTCCCTTTGCTGGCATCACAGGACACGTCATCTGTTTCCATCTTAGGGATGTGCGGAAGACAGAGGGAAATGGGAGATGGGGAGATGGTCTCTTTGCGCATTCATCTGTGTGTCTCATGCTTGGTCTCTAGGACCTATGCTGATGGCCTCTCATGGATAACACAAAGATAAGTAAGCTTTGGCCACCACATGTTATTTTTAAAATGTTAATTGTTGTTAATACTTAAAAGTCACAAGATATTACTGAGAATTTGAATTTCCAGCCTGTGTTTGAAAATCAGAAAGTGAAGCAGATTTGAGGACATTCACATGGAAACAGAGATGAGTGGCAATTCTCTTTCCAGTGGAGTGTGAGTTCTGGGGTGTCATCACTGTCCTCATATTGCAAGGAAGACCAGGCCAGACATATGACAAGTTGTGTGGAGAGTGCTAGACCCCAGGTGTCCAGGCACGCCAGCCCAGGTGCACACACTGAGTCAAAAGTCATTGGCTGGTATCAACCCCTAAGGTTGGCTTCAAAGCATGTGAAGAACCAAAGAAAGACCCATTTAGCTGAGCCTGTCAGCCAGGTAAAGCATGGAAGATGACATAAAATAGTCACCTCTAGCTTCTATGTTTGAGGACAATAGGTTATGCAGCAAAACTAACAGACAAGGTATTTTAACCTAAAATGCAATAACTGCTTAAAGTAATTTCTCCCTTTATACTGAGAACAACACAAATGTTTAGACAGCCCCCATCTTCTTTTCATATTCAGAGAGAAATCTAGAACACAAGTGAGAAGAAAAGAGAAATGAAACAAGAGTAATTTTTAAAATTAATTCCATTTAGAAAAAGCTGACTGGCAGCACTTTCAAACATCACATTGATTAAACACTCATAAATAGTAAAGTGGACAGAGATAATTTGAAAAGGGCTTAACCTGAGCTCTTTTTCATTAGAGCATCAGTTTCATTCACTCTTGTGCAAACAGTCCCTAGCACAGTATCTACTTTTTAATGACTAATGTAGTTTTGTACATATTGTTCTGATTGATTGAAGGCATCTTTTCTTTCATTAAACCTGTAGCTATTATCAATGCAAACGAAGGCAAACACTACCTTCAAAGTAACCAACAAGTTGTGGCTACAGTTAATGGTTCCAAATCAGCTGTGCAGAATCCTTACAGCTCAATGAGATACAGGTCCAAGTGGAGAAGAAACAACTCACAGCTTATATTAATTATGCTGAATTCTATTGGGAGCAAATCACTGCAGTGTTTGATGACTCTATTTGCTCACATAAAAACAAAGGTGAAGAGTAAGGAAGGTAATCATGTATGCATCCCCAGAGTCATTTTCAAGTTCCACAGAGCTCGCTCTGTACTTTCAGGCTAGCAGCAGACCTAAACTCTGTGCACTGCACAAAAATAAAGCAGCTGATACTCTTTGCCCAAATAGAATTGTGGATCCTCATTTCCTCCCCTTCTCTTCTCCACTTGTGACTCAAGCCAGATTTCATTGAGCTATTTCTGTAATTACTAACATGCTGGAAATACAGCACCATGCCAGAAGCAAAGTAAAATGCAGCATCCCCCAAGAGAAAGAAAATCACGCTGAGTAACTGAAAGGCCATCTGCTTCCCACAGAGCTGCAGGGGTGAGGCGACAATCTGGGTTGTACTATTTGCATCCTCCCCAAACGAGACCCACCTGCATGTTGTCAGTGGCATCCCCAAGCAGCCCTCCAAAAGTGATGGCGTTGGTTACAGTTGCCAGATAGATGAAGAGAATTGCTGAGAGAGCCTGAATATTTAAAGCATCATAAAAATCACTGGCAAAAAATGGCGCTTTCCTCTTGATGTCCTTAATTAATCCGCCACAGAACCTGGACAGGGAGACAGCAAACATACACGTGAGCAAATATGAAATAAATGCCAATGAAGTCTACCAAGAGATAATTCACCAAACCAAAAATAATCTGTGCTTTAACACTTGGACAATGACAAGATACAATTTCACCACTTAAGAGGAGACCAGAAAAATGCACAGGAATAAATTTTCTTCTCTCTCTCTTTTCCAGTCACCACGCAGGTGCCATACTCCCCCAGCATCACCCAGCGGGTCTTTAGATGAGAGGCCGCTGTGCAGATAAACTAAAATGTTTCATTCCTTAAGAGAAAAGGCCTCAATGTGTGAGCAGGTCATCTGAGGTGCTTTGTAATCCTGCCACAGTGCCCTTCCCAGCCCATCCATGCTACAAAAGCTCATTGCAGAGGCTCACTTCCATGACACGCTCACACCATGGCACTACGCTGGGTTCTGGGGCACAGCAGCAACCACACTGACCAAAGGCCTGCACATGTGGAGTCTGCTTTTGGGAGACGCGGCAAAGGTACTGGACAAGGTAAGTCAGTAAAATGCACGGTGCTAAAAACAGGACCAAGTAAGTGGGGAAGAGACAGCTGAAGTTTCAGACGTGGTGGCAGAATGGGTCCCCTGGAAGATGACTCCGGGGTGAAGGCCTACAGCAGCCAAGGAGGGTGGCACGCAGCTGAGCCACACAAGAGCAGTGGTCCAGCCCCCGCAGGGCAGCTGAGCAGCAGAGCTGGCTGGTGGGGTGGCCACTCCCCCAAAGCGAACCTTGCAGCTCAGCCTTCCCAGAATGCATGGCTTCCGCCCACAGCCCCACACTCTGACCAGGGGGCCACAGGGCTGCCTTGATCAGCATGTTCGAGTGTGCTCCTATGCACGGGCAGGGCATGGTAAGACAGGGCACTGCCTACGTCACCAGTCTCACACATCAGGCTGACTGCATTGAGGGGTCTGCTGAGGCACAGGCCACCCCACCCCAGTCTGCCTACGTATACCCTGTGGTGTGTGCACAAGGACAAACACCACAATCCCCGGACACATCTCCACGCTCAACAGTGCACATGCATCACTGGGAACGAGGCAGGTGGGGAGCAAGTTTGGTTTTTTTATTCTCTAAGAAAAAAAAGAAGAAAACAATTTCCTCCTAATCTGGGAGAGAAATCCACGTGGTTCATTTTGAGGGGGAAAATAACTTCATGTTTTTAGACTTTACTGCATACTAACATTCCACACTCATTTGTCTTTTTAAAATCTCAATGTGTTTTTTCAAAGAGCATTATCTTCAGCATCCTACTTAAAATTTTACTTAACCCACAGAGACAAGGAGAACCTGAGAGTGCAGAAATGCTCTGTGCCCTTCTGGGATGGCTGGGTGCCCACTATGGCCTATGGCCGGGTGAGTTGGCAGAGCCAGGTCTGAGAGCCGCTCACACTGATGGCGTTCACTCACTGGGGCACAGACACACGGGGCTGAGGTAGACGCTGTGTGGGACAGGCTACATGTCACCCACCAGTTTATGCCACTCACACTCGCCCACCACCAGTGTGACTGTCTCAACAGCCTGCATCACCCTGCCGGCCGCCAGCGCACAGCACTGTGTCCAGTGTCAGCCCTGCCCTACCCGGCACACTCCGCCTGCCTCCCTGAGGCCGCCATCCTGTTGGCTTCCTCTCCCCACCCCACCTGGATCTGCAGGACCACATTCCCACCAGGGGGCCCTAGGGCTGCCTTATTTTCTCTCATGACATGGTCACTTTTGATTCACTGCCATTCCCGTGCCCATGACCGCTAGGTGCACTGCAAGTATCTGTTGCCTAAACAAATGAAAAGAGAAATCAAAAAGATGAGGAAGGTAAGCCCAGAAAGGTGAGAGGAAATTCAGCTCCAAAGAAAGCCCTCTCGTGAATGGCAAAAGGACCCATCAGTTACCGTCCAGTCCTCTGCAGCTCCTCACAGTCCGCGTGGCCGCCTCCTCCGTGGCCACCATCGTGGGGTGTGTCCCCGTTCATCTGAACATTGTCTCCACCAGAGTACATGTTCTTTCTGAGCAAGACGACAGAGCCCACACAGAGATTAGCTTACTTCATTCATTTGCTTCCCAGCTGACTCGAGCCCTGGCTGTGGGAAGGCACTGAAAGCCTGGTAGACAAATCAGCAGGCCTTCCAGCTACTCTACGAAACAGTTCTTAAAGTGTCATATTTAGAGCCAAGACTAAAGATTGGCTAAACTGACAAGTTGAATTAAGTGTGTAAGAGGGACACTTTCACCGGAACAATAAGAGATTTCCCAGGAAATGGTTCTCCTCAACTACCTCATTCAATTTCTCAACATCTTACATCTTTGCAGACTCATTTTGAATAAACTGATTTTTCCACATGTACAGGAATCCCCAAAACACTCTCAAAAATGTCTGTCATACATGCAAACATCAGGATCTGAGCTCTCTAACTTGTAATCATTGAAGAAAATCAAAACATTAAACACTTATTTTACAGTGTCAAGGAAACGTGAAATCATGACCTGTAAATGGTTCCCATGAACCAACACATTCATGGGGACCTAAAAATATTAGGGCAGCAACTTGAGCTCACTGTTGCGTCCCAGACACAAATGCAGCCCCGGGGGTGTCCTGGCACCTTGAAGCTCCCAGCTGCCTAGCAGTTTACCTCTTGTCAGATGACGGAAGGCTCTTAGGAGGCTCTATCCTGATAGCTGGGTCCCACTCTCCTGGTGGAAGGACAATGACCTCATCTAGGAACTCGTCAATCCCAGCGATCAGGTCATGCCTGTCTTTTGCTTTATAAGCGATGTCGTGGAAAACCTACAAAAAAGTAAGAGATGTACTGGTTCAACAAGGGAACTGAGAGCTTGACCCACCACACCACATCGAGCTGAAAAATGCAATCCATAATTCACTGACATTATTATCATCGAATATTCTTATATTCTATATTGTTCAGCTTGCTCCAAAATACTTATTTTTAATTTTTATTTTGTGGTGCTAGATATCAGAGACTTAACGCATGCCGCCAATGTTTTACACTGAGCTACGCTCCTCACCTATTCTAGGTATTGTGTATTCTTACAATGATCTCAAAGAATATAGGTGGAGATGGGGAAACAGCTATTTTAAATGGGATTTTTACCTATCAATACTGTAAAATGACATGCCTTTCAGTAGTACTCCCTTGGTACTACTCCCTGTAGAGTTGCTAAGGAGCCAGATGAAAACAGTGTGGAGATAGACAATGAAGAGTCATTCCTTGATATAAAAATTACTGGGGCAAACAACTGCTGGTAATTCAAGAAGAAAAAGTCCAAACTAAGTATTAAGATCGGATTAAGACTCAAACACTGTGGTTCTCAAACACATAAATAACATGAACTACTGAAAAAAGATTAAATTTGAGTTATATCAGCAACACACAAAAGAATCTACTTATATGATCATTTGTCTTTTTTTAGCAAGGTAAAAGCTAACCTATCCGAGGGAGCAAACGCCATAGAATTTCCAAAAGATACATCATCCTTTTGTCAGCTGTTCCATTCTTCTAACCAAGCTGAACATCTGAAAGTTCTTCACACATGAAACAAATTTTTCATACTTCATAAGTCAAATCATTTAGCTTCCAGAAGAGATGCCCCCGTCAACACTTTACCAACTTGTACATTTCTACTGAACCTCTTCTACAAAGGAATTTTTAAAAGCTATCCGTTGAATAACAATTTAATGGCTTGAGGACTGTGGAGTTGGCAGCGGGCAATCAAAGGTGCTGGCCCATCCTGTGAGCAGACACTGCCGGCTCGACTTCACTTTCTCTAGCCATCTCCCCCAGAGACTGGAGAGACACACTCACTTTCCCAGCCAGTGCTGGAGACAAAGACTGACAGCTCCAGCCAATGTGAAGGCTGTTTGGAAAAACTTTACATTACCTGGTTAAAAAAAAATAAAGAGGCCATACACCTCACCTTCCTCCATTCTTCTGTCTTGTGTTGACTGCACACACTTCACAGCTATGCACAGCTGGGCTGAGCTACCAGGCCATCTTGAAAAGAGTCTGAGCTCTCGGCTGATCTCTAAGAGGTAAGTCAAATCACCCTCAGCCACTATCTACCTCCTGACTTTCTGTTACATGAGAACACTAATCCCCAGACTGTTCAAGCCACTGTAAGCCATAAGTTGCAGCCTAAAGCATTCCTAGTTGACACACCTCCAGAGGAAGACTTTTAAAAAGAAGGAAACTATAAACACGTAAAAATAAACAAGTGAATTTACTGTAAGCAGGGAAAAGGTATTCCCTCAAATGAAAAATAACAGCATAATTACACTGCAAGGTTTTCAAACCCAGAAAAAGGCAACCCCTGCATTATCACCACACAAAGCCTTTGTGGAGCAAAGTGTCAGTTCTCTGCCTAAAATGTGGGGAAACCAACAAATCAAGTAAAGACACAAAAGCAAAACACTTGGAAAAATACAAAGTTAGAAAGACACGGCAACAGAAATTAATGATCCTACATCCAACAGTATTTCTACTACCATGAGAACAGATCAGTTTTAGTAAACCTCAAACGCATGTACAACAGCCCAGCTGTATGAGACTGACTGAGATCACGATTCCGAGGCACTAGACACTGCAGTGACTGTTGCTGAAGCAGTGTAGATAGACATCATACTTCCCACACAGCAAGAAAACCATAAAAATACATACCCTCTAATACCTAAGAAAAATACACTATCCATTTACCTAGGCATTGTTATATAAAACATGATTTCCAAAATAATACACTATGTGGTCATTTCAATTCTAACAATTAATATACTAAACATTTTAAGAGGTAAAGTTAATACAATGACCTTGAACTTTTTAAAGAATATTTAACATACATCATTTTTAAAAGCTGAAAATACGTGAAGATCTGATCAAGATAAAGGCACAACCATCTCCTCAAATCCTCTTTCCTAGCCATTGGAAACAATTAATTCCAACCATACTTAGCCTACCATGCCTCACATCATCCCAAACTGTATGCATGTACTGGAACATCAGACTTTAGCCTGCGAAAAGGTTATGTCAATTAAAAATATTTTAAGTTTTTAAAAGAATCAAAAATGTTCAGAAAAGAAGGGAAAGACTGGGGGATATCTCAATGATAGAACATTTTCCCCTGGTTTCAATGCTCAGTACCTCAAATAAAAAAGGAAAAGGAAACTATGTTTACGTGTTTTCTTCCAACACTGAGTTAAATCTACTGCAGACCAAATGCATGCATGACTTTTTACAACTCCACTCCTTAGGTTCCATCAACCCAGTTCCACCGACTGTCCCTGCACCACACCAAGGCCTGCTGCCTGCGCAGCCGGAGTGAGTGAAGTGCTGGCCTGTCTGTGGACACGCTGACCTTCGGTAAGAAATCAGCAGGGGGACGGCCACAGCGCCCAGCTTCCCACCCCTACCTCGTCAGACATCAAGGTCGCGATGGCTCTGCCGATCTCATGGTAGGACTTGGCTTTCCCCTTAGGACCCAAGAGAATGAACAAGAACCTAATGGAAAAGGAAAGAAGCAGAAGCTGTAACACAAATTTCACCAAGTTCAATATACATAATGCTGAACATTTTTACTTTAGTTCATAAGAAAGTTTAGGTCTAGAACTCATCTTTAAAACATAGGTAATGTTCTTGGCACCCTGAAAGATACTCCTTCACATGGTTGCAAAACACAGATCATTGTTCGGTTTATTTAGAGGCAAAGGTGAATTCAGCATGGAAACGTGAGAAGCCTCTTCGTGAGCAGCAAAGGTTTTCTTCACGTGCTGCACAAGTTGTTCCATTTTTCTGTTTTAAATTTCCTTTTTCTCATTTCTACTGACATCTGTAATCTTTGGAGCAAACCTGTTATGCAGAGTAACTAGTAAGACTTTGCACATCTTGGGATTTGCTGACTTTCCTGTGTCAACATGGGCAGTGACAATGATCCTCTCCATACCTGTGAGAAATTATGTCTGCTCACAAGTGACTGGGAATCAGCAAATACCAAATCATCTACAAGTAAGACACATGCTGACAGCCAACGCAAGGAAAGGGAAATATGAGAGAAATTCTCAGTCAAACACCATTCACAGATGGTTAAGACATTTTTGTGGGTGTCCTCATTTCCTTTCTAAACTTGTTTTCTTAATACACAAAGCACTGCTCTGTAGTACACAGGTCCCCGAAATGTGCAGTCCTGAGCTTGGTCCCACTTACATGTGGACAAATCCCCTCTCCCTGGGCAAAGATGAGATGTAGTCCCCACTGGGGAGGATGGAACATGGTAAATAAGTGAGCAAGAAAAAACTCAGCCGGGAGTGACTCTAGATAAATCCCCACCTTGAGACTGATCACATCTTCCCTAACAGCGAGATAAGGAGAACAGTGTCAGTGATGCTATTAGAGGCCTGCATTGCTTTGTGAAGCCCATCACCTTACTTCACTCTGCACATGAGCCTCTGCTAAGGGACAGCTCTACTACTGCTGCTTACTGGTGAGGAAACTGAGGCTGATGGACTAACTGATGACCTTCACAAGTGGCAGGTGCTGCGGGTCAGGTGGCCCTGAGTTCACTCCCTAGCACCAAAACCAAACCAAAAGAATAGTGAATGAAGGGCTAAAGACAGGCTTTCTTACATCCTGTTCTTTCGACCACATACTTCTGCCCAAAATCACCTGCCCAAGCAACATACCAGGCCTGCGATTCCGCAGAGAAAAACCATCCCACACTAACTCCCACAGCAAGCTTTATAATACCAGGGATGGCTTGCCACATTATTTTATTATTTACTTCCATATCTTATATTAAATTAAAAATGATTTACAACTAGTATTCCATAAAATGTTAGAGTGTATTTCAGAATCCTGTATATTAAATGTACAAGATAAAAAATAACCCAGAATTAAGAAAGCAAAAAGGGATCTGAAAGTTTAAATGTGCAGATTTTACTTGATGATAACTATGAAACCATCCAGTATTTATCTGTGTAGAAACCAGCTGTGGAGGGCACGGCACACAGCACAGGGAGTGAGCGAACAAGGAAAGGGCAGCACAAAGGTCCTCCTGGGCATGGAGGAGTCAGGTCAAAACTATATTTCACTTCTCCAGACACTAAAGTCAACTCACACTGAAATTGCTCTTCCTTTGTCACTGACCACTAGATACACGATCATGTATCACTGAATACAGCACTGTAAAGTGCTACTTTATGATAGTGAAGTGGATTTTCTAAAGGGACTTATCTTTGTTTTGAGTGCATGAAACACATTTAAAATGCAGTCACTAAAGCAAACTCAATCCCATTAAGAAATTTTAGTGGATGACTATATTTCCTGGTTCTATCTTCCTGCCTGCAGATGGACAGCTGCCAAGAAGACAACAAGGACACTATTTTAAGCAAAATGTGCAAATGTGGTGCCACATGAAAAAATATGTAACACCTGGCTCCTCGCTGTGCTTTTAAAGAATGGATTTCTTCTACCTGCCATTTTGTATTGCTTCAGTGCATCTATGGATTAAATTCTCAGTAATGCATGATACCCAAAACCTTTTCCAAACCACCCTGTAGCTCTTCCTACCTCTCGCTAATACCCTTATCATGATTCCAGCCTATGAATACATGTTACGTAAACTATCAGCTAACATGTATTAATTATCAGGCTGACCAAATGGCTCCAAGTTGAAAGACTCACTGTTTGTTAAAAAAAAAAAACCTCCTTTAATGACTAATAGGAGTTACACTTGGGCAGAAGATGGGTGACTTTTCCAAGAATGATGAGTATGAGCCGTGAGTTAAATCCTATGGGGTGAGGCACACATCTTCCATACATGTTGGTCTCCACTAAATAACAGCAAACAATGACAGGACTCAACAGACCAATGGTGTCTATGACATATATGAGGGAGAAAATTACAAACTCAGTAACCTAGATGCAAAGGTACTAGTCCTCTTCCTGGGACCTTTTTAAAAAGTTTAATGAAAAATCACCAAATGCCACATAAAAACAGCATGGTGACATGTTGTTAAACTTTTCACATTTCTGGTGTCAGAATTTATCCACCCATAAATCCAGAATTTATCCACCCATAAATCCACCCTCTTGCAACAATAAATTGAGGGAAGCTGATCAACCATGAGTGGTAGGAAACATTACCTCAAGCCAGGAGCTTCATCTGCAGGAGCAGAGACCCTAAAGATACCTCAGAGATCTGCAAACGTGAAAATGGGATGCAATATGGGAGAGAGCGGGGCATACAGAGCCACCTCTGCCCCACATGCAGTCTCCCATGCCCTCTGTGAGATTACAGACCCCTCAAAGTGGTTACAGCTCCGTGATGGAAGGACAGCCTGGCAGACATAGCTTTTACCATGTACTGAAAACTCCTTTCTTAACCAAAGCTGATTTTTGTCAACAGACAGATGTTATTTTTAACCAGAAGCTTTTTTCTTTATTAACAAATTAGAGCAAATACCACATTTGTGTAGCTGGAAGGGCAGAGACCATGTTGACAGCTCAGAAAAAAATAATTTATGTACTGAGTTCCTTTTATCCACTCATAATGAAATAAGCCAGACTTCACATTTTCAACAGTGCCTGGTTGTTTCAAGCATCTTCATGAGGCCTTTTTCTACTTTTGTGAGCTTTCTCAAATGACTAATTATGCCTGGAAAGGATGCCTCTAGCATTCTCCATAACAAAAAGAAGTACCAGATGATGCGCTTCTGGAACCAATGGCCAAAGCTCACATTCACAAAATAATTACAGGCAGAAAAAGCATAATATCCAAAACGGAGCCAGCCTTCCTAAACCACTCCATCTTTTCAGAAAAGACGTCTACTCCACTTTCCTGATACATCACAGCTATTTCTAGAATAAACTCAGCATGCACTAACCTCCCTTCCCTCAAAACAACAGTGAATCAAATAACCCATTTATTCATATTATCAGCTTTGGAAAATGTGGCTAAACTGCAGCTTCCACAGTGTATTCATGAGGATCACAAACCACCACAACCAACCACACTGCATTTGGCTCTTACCAGCCAGCAATTCCACTAGTGGGAACTAGCTGGACCTCTATTCCAGTCCTGTGAATGGTTGTTTTTAAATGGTTCTAAAAAATAAACACGAACTATTTTTCTTAGGCAAGTAATTATTTGTAACATAATATACATTAAGTTACAGTATGGTAAAAGGGTAAATATCTTGTCACTTTGGAGTACTAAAGAACCTGCCTTATATATACAACTCAAGACCAGAAAATTATAAAGAAATCTAGGATTTTAACATACTTCATGGGAGAGGCCTAAACATTTTATTCTTCCCCATTCTAAGCATTTCCCTAGCTCTTCCTAAAATCTGGCCTCAGAATCAGAAATCTGCAGTCTTCATTTCCAGCACTGACAGTCAATCTTCCCTTTGCCACTATCTTTCATCTGTAAAGTGATAGTAGCAATATTTACCCCACATTTACCTCATACATATGAGTGGGCAGTAGCCTACCAAGTTCTCAAACGTCGTAGGCCACATTTTGCTTGCTTTCACACAAATGGCATAAAGGCCTGCCTAGACTGACATCTGACATCTACGCCCCAGCTGATAGCCTTATCAGAATGTATAAAGCTACACAAGGGATTTCTAGAGCCATGTTTCTAAACAGGGGCCCGGCAGTCATGCTGCTTACTAGGAATACTGTCGCAATAAAAATAACGGAGCATCTTTCCTCCACTTTTAACAGGAAAGATGATCACAGAAGGTCAGACTGTCAGGTTGTCCCCATGCAGTGCAACAGAGTAGCACACACTTTGAAACCCGTCCTGGAAGGCAGACCCAGTCCTTAGCAGTGACCATCACACTCCTTGCAAGATTTCCTTTATTGGATCTCACAGGATGTACCCATGATAAATGGCCTCAGATTACAACTAAAATAAGGAATGTGACTCCTGTCTCCATGATTACAGCCTTCACTGGTTTGTAGCACAGCAAATGGATAAGACTATTTGCTCAGAAAATGTTAACATGCAAGGGTACATTTATTGCCTTGACACAGTTTTGTGATATTACTGAATTACACTCCCTTGGAATGTGTGATTCCTCTCAGTAATTAAAACAATGCTATATTTCACCTAAATGAAGACCACCCTCTAGGACCAAAGGACAAAGACTCGGTCAAGCAGGAAAAGATGACAAAAGGGACACAAAAATGACTATGATTTGCTACTCAATGCATATGTATTTTGTTAGGTAAAAAGGTCTTTTAAAATAGTTTTTTTTTATTTGCAGTTTCTAAAGAAAAATGGTCATAAAAATTTTCTTTAACACTCCCTGGCATGTTTTTTTTTTTTTTTCTTTCAAGCCCTGGGTAAAGTTAGTCCAAAAAGACGTAAATAAAGCCAGCCGCTGGGTCCTGAGCTGGCCTCCAGCCCTAGCCCTGCCTGAGTCAGCGGTTTGCCAGGTGATTGCTCAGCTAGAACTGCAAGGGTCTGCTGGACCGTTTTCAAGTGAAAAGCTAAGTTACAGAAAGCACAAATCATGATAATCCCATTAGCTGAATAAGCTATGATCATCTCCTTTCCACTGCTGTTTTTCCAGAGATTGTCCTATACGTTTTCCCCATTTGTGTCTATGAAATTAAACCGTGGGTAAAAAACATCTGTATGGTCACTAACAATGGCCTGAATTGAGAGACCTGAAGGAAATGTCCTCCTTCCTAATTTTCCTCCTACCCTGGTTCAAAACAAAGCATGAGGCTCTTGCCACCGTTGGTTAACCATGCTCTGAATATCTGAGCTCCCTAAGGAGGATTCGCTGACTTTGGCATTCACAGAAGGAAAAGGAAAGGACGGGAGAGAGACACAGTCACCTTTCCCTGCCCTGGGACCTAAGGAAAGCACACCCACCACCAAAGTTCTTTCATACCATAATTTCCTAATGTCAGGCCAGAGGTGAGTTTCTCTTTAAACTCGACCTCAGCACAAGTTTACGCGGAGCATTAACTTGTTTTAAAATAATCACAGCCTTAGGTCAAGCTTCCTGAAGTCCAGGGAGCTCGGCATCGAAGGAGCAAAGAGGATTCCAGGTCCCGCACAGTGCCCGTGCCGGTGCCGCAGGAACAAGGCTGCAGCTCTGGTCATGAGCTTCCTTGCAACGTAAACTGGATGTGGCAAGATACTTGTAACTATAAAGTGTGCAAGCTTGGGTGTGAAGCTTACAGGTTTTTGCAGACATGCGTATATATGAAATGTACACATGAACCTAGTACCATATTCTGATGAGACACTGAGCGCATAAATGAAAGCAAGTCACCACCATACCATTTTCTACGGACAGACTTACCTCTGCTCTCAGATGCAGTTTCCTCATTGGTTAAATCTGGACTACAGCTTGTATGTTAAAAGATATTTATAAATATTAAATAGAATAGGTCATAAGAAACTAGTCCACTCCTCCATAAATGCAGTCAGACTCTGCCCGTATTTCCATCCACTCCCTGCAGCGCCCTGGAGGTCCCCTCATTCTGTGGAGGTCCTGGCCTGCACGGCAGGGCCTCTCCCATGCGTATCCTGCAGGCTGCAGCAGCGGGAAGCAGCTTACCTCGTGGGCACAGGGACCTCAGTCAGGGCACCCAGCATGACCGCCTGCTGCAGCCGGACAAAGGCGATGAAAGGGGCATCCAGGAAGTCCACTTCCCCCACGAGCACGTTGGAGGCTTCTGCGTCCCGCGGTAGCTTTTTCATGAACTTATTCTTCAACTGCATGGGAAAAGCCAAGCAAGCAAGATTTATTTAGAGAGGAAAACAAGAAGAGAAACCAGGCGTCTCAGAGTTCTCTTTCTTGAGGTCTTCGCACAACAGTCTCTAGCTAGCCACATTTACACCATGTTAAACAGAGCATCTAGCTTTGCCCTAGATTAAAAAACATTGAGGATGGTTCAAGTGTAAAACAATGCATAATATAATAATTCCCTCCATCGATTCATTCACTTATTCAGCGAAAGCTGATCGCACAGCTATTAAGAGCCTGGCAGTGATGACAGCCGGAGAAATCAGGGCAGACAGGCTTGTTACCAGCCCTGCCTGAGCCCAAGTTTGCACCGCAGGGGGATAAAGTGTGATTTAAAGTAGAGATGGGAAACAAAGAGGAGAAACAACCAGTCAGAGGGCACTATCTTCAAGTATGGTAGGCAGGGAGGCCTCTGAAGAAATACAGGTGCAGGGTGCCAGCCACATGGACAGCTGACAAAGAGCACGCTAGGCGGAGACCAGAAGAGCGAGGCTTCCAGCCAGGATGGAGGCTGCACTAGAGCACTGAGAAGTCTGCCCTGGTAGCAGCTGGACCAGGGAGCTCAAGAGGAAACAGCAAGGAAACTGAGGGTGAGGGGAGCCAGGCACAGCGCCCTGGGGCTGGTGAAGGGCTCTGAAGTTTCAGATGGGAGATGACAGTGGAAGGCAGAACAGGAAAACAGTTCAAGAGACACTACCAGGTAGCCAGTCTTCAAGGCCACCCGATTGGAACACAACCATTAGCGCAAGCGCAGAGGAAAGGGGTGAGATGTGTACCCTGTGCCACTATGCCGCTCTTCTCGGAGTAGGAGACCACATCAGGAGGGGACATCAGGAAGAGCAGCACAGCAAGAAAAGGAAAACCAAGACTTCACAGCTGTCAGGCAAAAAGAGGAAAAGTGTATTGACTAAGTCCAAGACTGCTGCAAGTTGAAATAAGATGAGAGCTAGGAACAGACAGAGGATGCTGGCAAGATGGCAGTGCCCGGAGAGCTTGACCTGGCCAGCACAGAGGACAGCAGGGTACAAAGCAAACCAGGACCAGTGGGGCAGTGGACACAGAGACAGAGATCATGACTGAGAAATACTGCTACCACACAGAGAGGAGAGATGGGAGGGCAGCAGATGAAGGCACAAAAATTGGTGTTTAAGCTAGGGCCCTGCAACATTTTGGTGAAGAGGATGATCCAGTAGAAAGAGTAATGTTCTCCAAGAAATATAAGGAACAATGGCCAAAGCAGCCCAGCGAACCTCGAACTACTGGGATAATGCCCACAGCACCACGGAAGGATCAGCTTCCAGCAGGAGCCTGTCGGCTCTCTGGTTCAAAGGTGGGGATCAGCCCAGCTTAGGACGCAGACATCAGCAGGGCATTCAGGCATGCTGCCCCAGGAGCATGGGGCCGAGAGAGGAGCAGGTGTCAGGCAGCTTTCCTGGAGTAAGGACTGCGTAAAACAGCCACTCTGAGGGCTTATCCTAGAGGCCCTTATTCTTTCACACGACTCAAGCAAAATACTTCAGTAATCAAGGAAGGATAAAGAATTTTGCAAGACCGTATTAAAACACAGATTTCTGACACACACTTATCATCCAGAGCTTAATGTTTTCTGCATAGATTACTCCCACGTGGGCAGTGGCAGGCACGACCCAAATTCCCTCCGTTACTAAGAATATTCTACCGACATTTCACTTTCAGTTGTCGCTGAAGAGACCTCCAGCTCTCCATCACCCTCAGGAACATGAAGGTAGGGCTGTTTCCTCCACTTCGGTACTTCAGATAACAAGAAAGCTATTTGGGCAGGGGACACAGATCAGCTCAGCGGCACAGCGCCTGCCTGGCAAGCACAGGGTCCTCAGTCTGATTCCCAGTACAAAAAAAAAAAAAAACTATCTGACAAAAATCAAGAAAGTTAAGGCTAAGAATTTAATGGAAGCCAGCAATGACCACTTCTAAGTAGTATAGAATTTTCCATAATTTTTACCATTAATCCTTTGATAAATGCAGATATCCTAAAAATTCATTTTTATTTTCCAGACATGAAAATAGCAGCTATAGGAAGGGTCTAAAATTGTAAGTTGTCAAAACTGTTGTGATCACCTAAGGAGTTACACAAAGGAATATATAGGGTGTAGCCATGTGGTCCAGACACATGCAAAATAACATCCCCAAACTCTCTCCAAAGAGGTCCTCCACTCCCAACACACAGCACAAAACTGATCATCTGATTTCATTTTCTCCCACTTTCCCTTCTCTACAGCAGACTCCTTGCTCCAGGTAGACAGGTGATCTGACTATAATCCTCTTCTGTTTCATGTACTTAATCCTCATCCTTACTACCCAAAATTATCCTTTTTCCACTTCCACCTTTTCTAAACATCCTTCAGAGCTCCGCTAAGATATCCTGCCATCTCCACCCACTTCCTTGGGAACTGCACAAGGGCTCAATTCTCAATCACATCTTAAATCTTTCCCCAACTTTCATGAGGTTGAAGCAGAATATCCCCATTGGTTATACACTTACACAAAGTGTCTAACTAGTAATACACTATCTTAACTGAGACTACTGAACCCACACTAGGAAATCAGGAATGTATTTATAGGGCTGAAGAACATAAAATAACTTCTACATGCTCTGAAGAATGCTGTGAAGGCACATTCTTTTAGTTTAGTGGGATCTTGTGTTCTGAGAGAAACTAACATGCATGCTGAAATAAACGTGTTTAGTGGCTGAAGTGCCCCAGAACTCTGTCCTTGCATATACTGTTCCTATCCACACACTCTCTGCAGGTGACCTCATCAATTCTCATGCCTTTAAATACTACCTACGGTACTGATGACTCACATTTCTATGTGTGAGCCAGGATCTCTGCCCTAAACTCCACACCTACACCATCTCCACTTGGGATTCTAATACACATTCCAAACTTGACATGTGTAAAATGAGCTTTGTGAGATCCTCTGATACCTGCAGTCTTCCCCTTCTGGTGAACGCAAAAACCTTGTTGTCACTGTCTTTGATCCATAGCCTACGTCCATTGCATCAGCAGATTCTGCTGGATCTGCACTGTTACATCCAGAGTCCAACTGTTCCTCACCAGTATCGTGGCCACCACTCTGGTGCACATAATGATCACTTGTGGATCACAGCACTGTTTCCCTGGCCTGGCCCCCGCCCCAGTCTATTCTACAAAGCAGCCAGAGCAGGCAATCAGGAGTCAGATTGTACTCTTCCTCTGCTTCGGCCTTCCATAGGCTGCCATGTCAGTAGTGAAGCCAAGGTCTTTATTACAACCTCAACCCAACCTACAACCTACAAGCTACCCGACTGTGCCACACACTTCCTGACCTCACTGCCTTCCCCATCGGCTGGTGTGCCCTGTGGCCGCCACCCCAGCCACCCATCCTCTCTCTGTCACTCCCAGCACACGCACTTGGGTCCTTCGCACTGTATCCTCTGGGGGACATCTGCATGGCCTCTCCCTCACTTCTTCCACTGTTTACATCACTTTCTCAGCAGAGGTGCTTTCCCCAGGCACTCGAGTTAAAATTCCAGTCCCAATCTCCTCATAATACTTCCTACTCCTCCTGCTTGCTTTTTTCTGCTCACACCTATTACCATCAAACATATCATATGTGCTAGTGGTCTCTGACATTATCTGCCTCCTCACTGAAATACAAGTTCACTAGAGGTAGGTACAGCTATCTGATTTGTTGAGTGTTGTGTCCCTGCTGTCTACAAAAGTGCTAAAAAGGATGGTTTGATGAATTTGATGTTGAGTGAGTGAATGAATGAATGAATGAATGATGGGGGTTATTTTTCTGCTCTTCTCAATCAGCCTCCCTAACTTCCTCTTACCGCAGTCATTCTGTGCATCTCACCCAGACCACAGAAGTGCTGAAAGGGTCATTCTTTCAAACTCCTCCTCTGAGAAGAGTGACTGCATAAAAGGGTGGATGCGTAACCCACAAACACCCAATCCTTTTGGAAAATCTGATATTTAGTTGTGTAAAGTTGAGTATTCTCCCTTCCACCCGGGATTGTTGCCCCATTCTGAAAGGGCCCATCTCCCACTGTCCACACTAGCAAAGAATGAGATCAGTCAGCATTCAAAGAAATCAAGAAAAGCTGGAGAGGAAAACAGGTGAAACGAGAGGTTGCTGAGCCCCTAACCCCAGTCTCCCACAGCCTGCAGCTTCCCTAAGAATTCTTATATAAGCCACCAAATCCCCTTTGGAGACTCAATCAATTTGAAGTGAGTTTCTTTCTGCCCACTGCAGAACAGAACTACCAAAGTATAATTGTCAGATTGATTTGGGGAACACAAAGCAAAATAAAGTTAGCTAGGTTTGTATCCTGTACAAACCTACAGAGCCTATAATATGCTTCTATGCCTACGTTGTTTCATCTCCCACTTGGAGAGGTGGCATGAGATCAGATTTGAAAATGCTGCTTTGGATAGAAGTTTTCTCATCTTCCATCTGATCTCTCAACTCCACTGTATTCTCTTCAAAATGCATGGATGCCAACTATATTCAAGTTTTGGTTGTAGACTATGGGGAAAAAGACACATCCTATGCTCTTGAAATTTAGTCCACTGGAGAAGCGGCAAACATAGAAAGAGATGTAATAAAAGAAGAAACACAAATGCCATGAAAGGCACATTTTGTGACAGAGGTCACAGAACATAGCAGTCACATGGAATGACAGGGAGGTCCTCCTATGGGTCCAGGTCTAAAATTGTCCCCATGAGTCTGGCTTATCAAACACCAATGCACACGAACCATCTTTTTAAGGAACCCAATAATATCTGCCAAAGGAATGACTGCAATATGGAAACCAACTCTGAGGTTACATAATGAACTGTGAGCAATAATAAAATACTCAGAAAAAATGTTAACTATCAAAGAGAAAGGTAGAGAACAGACTCAGGAATTTTAAGCAGCAGTAAAAGATAATGAAAACAAGGACAGAATCTAAGGCTTTTGAATCAATCCGAAAATGACTCAATAAAATCACCTGGATTACAAAGATAAAGTTTGACATTCGTTTTTTTCTGTATCAGGAGTTGCTTCTCAAAGGGATAGCCAGGCTGGACTGTGTGCAGCTAACTATAAGAACACTCTGTAAAGAAAAATCCTTTCACCAACCTTGGCTTTGTGGAGCTAGAATCACTAAAACATCGTTTGGCTAGCTCAGCAAATTTGTGGACTTACTTTTGTTTTTATTTTTGCTTATGTCTTTAACAGCTTGTGACACAAGCTCTTTCAATCTACACATCCACATTTCAGGTTCTTTTTATACTGTTCTCTCTTGGACAGAAAGGTCTCACATTAATGACTTACAAGCATACAGCTTGTCCTCCGCCATGAATGTTTTATAATTTCTTAACCTCCCTTACTTTCTGAATCCAGTGATCACAGTATTAGCATGCCAAGAAACTAAAAGTTTGAATAGATAAAGCAGAATAAATGAATTATTGTAAAAGAGGTAACTTATTTTAGATGACAATTCTATTTGATGATGAGAAAGTTATTCATACCCATGAGATATGAATACATAAAGCTAACTTAAAAAGTCAGTCTTCCACTCTCCACTTGGGTCTCAGATTCACCCCCTTGTCTGTGAAAGTAGTTTGCATATTTTAAGCTTTACATACAGGCCCACCACAGTGTGGCTGCTGGTCAGTCTTAACTAGCCACTACTGCCACTTGATTGACATTCTGATGGCCCCTCAGCCATCTCCTCAGACACTTAGCCTTGCCTAGTAATTAGGTCTAAGCAATCATATCCTTCTGATACTGGTCAAGTATTTAGATTCTTTCACCCTTATTCCGCCATTATTACATTAAAATAATTGCATATATAGTATTAAGTATTATTTCTGAGCAAAAGCACATAGGCTTTGTCCTTTGAATCTGATTTATGAGAATATGAACCTGCTGACTATTCGATGCACTTAGTACAAGTGATATTTAAATATTACACACAGTTAAGTGTATTTTCTCCTTTTTACAAGGTTTGCATCTACAGCTGCCTCCCTTGGTCTGACCTCTTTTTCCCTCTAGGAGAGTAATCTTCCAATCTGTACTTACTCTCAATTCACCCTGCCTCCTGTCCGCATGCTACTACTTCTTTTCCTGGACAAAGAAATTATTCTTGAAGTTCTTCTTGATATTCTTTCTTCAATTTATTGATGTTCTTTCCCTTCCTCTTTTCTTCTTTTTAGCTTATTTTCCCTTGTTCCTTTGGGGACAGCAAGCTCTTCTTCTTTCCCAAATAAAGTTATGTGGCAGGCCAAAGTCAGCATAAGCCACCCTAGTTCCACACCTTCCAGTGCTGAAGACACAGCTGAAGACACAGCAGAGGGGCCAGTCTAGTAGTATGCCCAGGAGTCTCTTTGCCTTACTACCCTGAAATAACTGTTAGCTGCATCTCTTCATTAACAAAAGTGTCTTTTCTAAAAGAAAGGTTATTGAGTCCCCTCTACAGGTGAGTCTCACTGAGAAAGCTCCAAAGCAGGGCCTATCTTACAGCATCAGAAAAAATGACACTCCAGAGAAACTAAAATTCAGAGAACTCAAAAGCCTAGGTCAAAGAGTCTTTTAGGAGAAGATTTACTTAAGGCCTCTGAGTGTGCCATTTATTCATTTTCTCTATGTAAACAATAATATTAACTGTTAACGTGGGAAAACAATGTCCTGTCACCTTACTGCCTTTGTGCTTCTGCCCTTTCACTTTTTCTACACTCAGCAAAAATGACCAAATTGATAAATTCACTGTTAATAAATTTAACGAGACACTGTCTGATGGGAGGGTTGGGGTGCCTTGGAGATAAGAAGCAACTTAGTTAGCTGCTTTCTCTCATTGTGCAGCTGCTGAAGGGGAAAGAGACTCAGCAGGCTCATCCACGGGGCCGGTCCACAGACTCAACCTGCTCTACAGGCTCAGCTCTACCTCTGTCAGAATCATTGCCTCTGGGCCCGTGAGTCTCAGGATTTACGTTCTATATGGCTGGATGTAGGGCTGGGGCTCTATATTCAGTGCATCAAAGGACTAAATCTGCTCACTTCCTCATCCAGTATTTAGCAGGCCTGTCCCAGCATCACTGTAGTCAAAAGCAAAATAAATAATCTACTAAGAAAGACACTATCATTTATAGTATCAAATTTTCTCTACTGCATATATATTACATCTGAGATTCAATCAGAAATTACCGAGCATATTAGCAGGCAAGATAAAATGAGAGCTCCACATTGAAGACACCAGACATGGACATTGAGATAACTTCATAAAATTCTTAAAGTATTGATTATGAGACACAGAATTTCAGGAGTTTGTAAACAAAATAGTTGTCCTAGAGACTGAAATATGATTACTGAATTGTTAGGATGGTATTACTCATGATTTGAAAACGCTGCATTTTAAAGCTGTGGAATACAGCCAACTATGTGCATTCAGTAACATTCACAGCCCTAATGGAAACCATTACAAAAGGAAAAGACCTAAAGTTTAATGGTCTAAATATTCTCATCAGGAAATAAGAATAAAACAGCAAATGAAACCCAAAGGCCGAATAAAGGAAATAATAAAAATGAAAGAGTAAACTAATGAACTAGAAAACAATATACAATGGATGTCACGTTCTATTTCACAATCTGAGCAACAATTTTACAGGACTGGTTCATGTCTTCTACAGTAAAATGCCTGAGCCTGAGTAATTCACAAAGAACAGAAATTTAACAGAGTTCCAGAAGCTGGGAAGTCCAGGGTCAAAGCACCTGCATCTAGTGAGGGCCGCTCTCTGCTTTGAAGCCTGCACTGTAAATGCTGCATGCTGGGAGACAGCATAACTCCCAACCCTGTTCCACAGGAAATTCAAACCATACCAGGAGTGTTCACAATGCGAAACTTATGAAGTACACTTAGGGTTTGTACTTGCGTATATGCGTGCGCACTTTCACACACACACACACAGAAATATTTAGTAAGATACAAAGAAAAGTAGAGCTACAGTTAGCTTCCAACAGAGCTGAGATGACGTTGGCCATCAAATACTGACTTCTACAAACTAATCTCAGGAGGAATTTTGAAACAGATTTGAACTATCATGAACTTAATCTATTCAGAAC
This sequence comes from Dolichotis patagonum, assembly GCA_004027295.1. NCBI lineage: Eukaryota > Metazoa > Chordata > Mammalia > Rodentia > Caviidae > Dolichotis > Dolichotis patagonum. The sequence goes on along the minus strand of PVJX010009696.1, from coordinate 21,033 downwards.
TCTGTCCATTGGAAGCACATCTACAGAACCAAACAGTGGGGCTCGGGGATCCAGGTTACTGGAGACATTGCCTAGAGCTGGCTTCCACGGTTAATGATGCTTAAAACTTGTCTCTTCTTCTCATCCTCCCCACAACTCCAGAGTCCCTCCTATTTTACGGATACGAGAGAAGAGGGATAATTCAAACTTATCCAATTCCTAGACAACCTACACCATCTCTGTCCTGGGTATTGGCACAGTAAGTCTCACTGAAAGCTATCTTCTGGCCTTTCTTGTAGAAAATAAAGAAGAGTCACGATCCAAGTTTGGGTTCCAATTACAAAGCTCAGACCCAGGAGGAACCAGTTTGGCTTCTAGCCTTCTTAAAGCTAGCATGTAAAGTCCAAAGGGTCTTCCTTGCTCACCAGAGTTCCATTCTGGAGTTTGAAGACAATTGGTACCAACAGCTTGTTGGCATTGTTTCTTTGGTGTCTTCTGGCAGTGCTGGGCTGCAGGTAGGGTTGGGTGTTCTTCAGTAGCCGGAACAAACACAATTTTAAACATGCCCAACCATTCTTTTCCTCCGCTTACCCTCTTTACTGTAAAGACAGGGTTATCCAACTAGGAAACAGCAGACAAAGGAGAAGATAAGAATCACTGTTCTCAGGCCTGGGGATTTAGTTCAGCAGCATAAGCGCCTGCCTGGCAAGTGTGAGGTTGTGAGTTTGATCCCCAGTACAAAAAAAAAAATCACTATTCTCTTTACTTAGCAAGTATTGCCCTTTACTCTATGAGCACACAGAAATTATATTAAAACTTCTCTGTTAAATAGGGATATTCTTTATTTATTTGTTACACTAATTATTTGGATAAGACATTTTTGGTGTGATAGGGAAAACTACTAAAAATATGATTGCATTGTTGCTATGGAAGCTCTAATCCCTTAGGTTATCTTCAAGCTGTGATTTAGAAAATCTTTTCAAATGACTAAATTTAAATATCATTGGTCCACTGTGAAGAACCCTAAAATGAGCTGTCACTCTTGTCAAGCAATGATAGCCCATAAAATCAAGTAATGATAACCCACAGAATCCAAAATTCTGGCACTAATAATATTATTGATATTTAATATTAATAACATGGTCTGAGATTTCCTAAATGTATAAAATACAAGTTATTAAACAAAACAAGATGTTATCAAGCAAAATAATATGACCAAAGGCTTTGTGAATATCCTTATACTTTTTGAACAGTCTTCTACTTCTGTTTTTCCATTTTTACAAATTACAACTTCAAAGTGAAAAGTCCCAAAAATAACATTTTGATTTTATGACATTTCCTTCCAAATTTAGACATCTTACCATTAATGCAAATGATTCTGCAAAGTAGCACATTTACAAATGGATATTAAGCTAAATATAACATTCAGTAAAATTCATTAGTTCTGGTTTCCTAAACAGAATGAAATCAAGTAACGAACTAGTTTAAAAGTCAACTTGTCAAAATCTCCAAGTCACATTGTGTCTTATTAAAATGTTGTCAAATATGAACACTTACAATTTTTAAATATTTTACAAGTGCTCATTTAATTAAATTACTACACTAGCTTCTTAAAAAAATGTATTATTACATTTTGCAGATGAGGGAAACAAAGACTCATAAAGTTTAAGGGTCTTCACCAAAAACATACAGCTAGACAGCTAATCCAGTACCAAATCCAGACCTGCGAATGCTCCGTCCATTTCACTACACTGTGCAGCCCTTACTGTCTGATGGAGGAATTTTGCCACCTCAAGTGTAGAAGCTCATGTCCTGCAATCGCTGGGCTTTCCACACAGCAAACCAGAGCTAGACATCCTCACTGGTTTAGGCTCTGCACAGCTAAGCTTCAAAAATTAATGAGTACCCTTTAAAATGTTAACAATACTTAAAAGTGTAAAATAGATGAGAGACAGGAAAAGAGAGAGTATTAAAATACAGAAAATATTACCTGAAAAATATTTTTTTAAAAAACCAGGAACCAAGGTACCAGCCAAGTTAGGGGATTTTTCTAGAAGCTCCTCTCTTTTGTGGTTGTGTCATGAACCCCAGTGTGCATAAACACCTGCTCTGTATCCCAAGGCAGGAGACCGGAAGCATCCAGTACTCTACCTGGCAGGACAGTCCTGCACATACCCCCCTACCTACCCCAACCCTCACAGGCCCCTCTGCCTCCATTCAGCAGCCAGTCCCCATGGGAGGGCAAGTCTCACCCTGGGTTGCACCTTCCCTAGCCTGACTCTGTAATCATACTCAGCACAAAGCTTTCACTGCTTGGCTTCCCTGTGACTCTTCCTTGACTGTGAGTGCTTTAAAGAGGTTCCTAAAGTACCCTATAAAAAGAAACCACATTATTATACAACCTGTTTCCCTGATGCCTTATAAAGTCATCGCCTTGACTGAGCATTCATTTAATGTTTGTTTAACACAGGAAGTCACGCAATCACATCTGTGTTGTGGCATCATTATAATCTGCACAAAGACATGTAAGGCCTGGGATGGGGATGCAACTCAATGGTAGAGCACTTGCTTAGCATGAGAGAGGTTCTGGGTTAAACTGCAGAGAGAGAGGCAGAGAGGGAGAGAGAGAAACAAAGAGACAAGGAGACAAGATAGATAGAGAGGAGCTCTGGAAAAGTGTTCCATGTGGTAGTAGTAAACTGCAAAACAGTCTCAAATAAAAAAGAAGAGGATTTACTGGTTCTAAAATACATTGGCACCATTTACTCTTTAACAACAACAACAAGAAGAAAATCCCTGTAAAGCACTCAAAGTGCTTCCCCTAGGTTGAAGTTTATGAGAGAATTTTTGAAAGAGAGTCCTGGAGGAATTCGCTGCATACTGAAGTACTTCTTCATTTATGATTTTGAATCTTGCATATGTAACACTGAATTCTAAAGGGACCATTGCTATCAAGAGGCAAAAAGGCCAGTAGACACAAATCAACATTAAACTATCAACATCTCCTTTATATGCTACCAAGAAAGTAGTTGGGAAAAAAATCAGGAAAATAATTCCATTCACAATAGCTTCAAAAATTAAACACTCAGGGATAAACCTAACTAAGGAGGTAAACGATTTCTATGACCATAATTTCAGAACACTGAGGAAACAAAACTAAAGACACCAGAAGATGGAAAGACCTCTCATGTTCACAGACAACCAATGAGGATGCTTAACTCTGGTTTGCTGTCTGGAAAGCACAGAGATTGCAGGACATGAGCTTCTACACTTGAGGTGACAAAGTTCCCTCATCAGACAGTAAGGGCTGCACAGTGTAGTGAAAAGGACGGAGCATTCGCAGGTCTGGATTCGGTACTGGCTTAGCTGTCTAGCTGTATGCTTTTGGTGAGATAATATTAAAGTGGCAGTATTATCAAAAGTGATCTACAGATTCAATGCAATCTCTGTCAGAATTCCAATATTTCTCCACAGTACTAAAAAAAACTATTCTAAATTTCATATGAAACACAAAAGACTGCAAAGAGCCAAGGCAATTCTAAATCAAAGGTCTAGAGCCATCATAATACTCAATTTCAAATTTTTCTACAAACTATAGTACCACAACCATGGTACTGGCACCAATAATAGAACATAGATCAAGAGAAGAGGAAGAGGAAGAGGAAGAGGAAGAGGAAGAGGAAGAGGAAGAGGAAGAGAAGAGAAGAGAAGAGAAGAGAAGAGAAGAGAAGAGAAGAGAAGAGAAGGGAAGGGAAGGGAAGGGAAGGGAAGGGAAGGGAAGGGAAGGGAAGGGTCAGAAACAAACTCAGGCCTTTATAGCCATCTGGTTTTGTTACAAAGGGGCAAAAAATATATGGTGGAAAAAAGACAGACTCTTTGACAAATAGTGGTGGAGAAATTATTTATATGCAGAAGATGGAAACTAGATCTCTATTTCTCACCCTATATAAAAATCAATCCAAAGTGGATCAAAGACCTAGGAATAATACCTAAAGCTTTAAAACTATTAAAAGAAAACAAAGGGCAAACACTTGAAGAGGCACAGGCAAAGACTTTCAAAAAAGGACTCCAGTAGCACAGGAAATAATAGTGGGAGTCAATAAATGGGACTATGTCAAATTAAAAAATTCCTGCACAGAAAGAGAAACAACTAATGAGTGAAGAGACCATCTCCAGAATGGGACGGAGTCCTTTCCCACTATTACCCCAACAGTAGATCAGTATCTAGAATATAGAAACATAAAAACATATCTCAAACATAAATACCTCAAAATATTAACACCAAAAAAATCAAATAGCCTAATCAGTAAATGGGAAAATGAATTAAAAACGTCTCAAAAGAAGTACACATAGCTAAAACGTATATAAAAAAATGTTCAACACTATTAGACTTTAGGGAAATACAAATGAAAACAACACTGAGAAACCAGCTCACCCCAATCAGAATGGCTATCATCAAGAATGCAAAACAAAACACTGATGAAGATACAGGGAAAAGGAACCCTTCCACACAGCCAGGTGAATGTAAATTAGTACAGCCACTATGGAAGTCAGTATGAAGGTGCTCAGAAACTAAAATGAGAGCTAGCATTTGATCCAGCTCTGTCACTCCTTGGTACACACCCAAAGGGATTAAAGTTAGCACACCACAAGGACACCTGCACATCCATGGTTATTATGCACACTTCACAGTAGCCAAGATACAGACCCAGCCCAGGTGGCTGTCTACAGATGAATGGATAAAGAAACTGTGGTGCATATATACACAATGGAGCATTCTTCAGCCATTAAACAGGGAAAATTTGTCATTTGTGGAAAGATGGTTAGAACAAGAGATCATCATGTTATCTGAAACAATACAGACTGAGAAAGACAAATTGCACATATTGTCCCTGAATATGTGGAATCTATAAAAGATGACATAAAAGTAGAAGAGAGACTATTATTTGACAAAAGGAAGGAAATAAGGAGAGGAGGGAGGTATAAAGAAAGGTAATTTGGGTATGGATATGATCAAATTACAATATGCATTGAAATCCACTTCTTTATTAGTACATATTTATAAGTTTATAATCATCTTGGGGAGCAGTTAGACATACATATTGGAGCTCATTTTTATTTCATCCATTTTCCTTCTCTCCCCCTCCCCTTCTGGGTCCCCAGTCACCATTTTCATACCCTTCGATACTATTTCTTTCAGCACATGTTATAGCTGACAATGTTTACACTGATTGGAGCTATTAGGTTTCTGTATATGGCATATCTTTACTCCTCTCATTTCCCCTTCCCCTCCCTTTTACCCCTCTTCCTGTTTCCTTGGACCATTTCTCTATTGGACAGGATTCATTCCCTTGTCTCTTTCTATCCATCCTTTTCCATTTTCTTTGTCTGTATTTTGCTTCACTCAAATGAGGGATACCATGCAGTTTTCAAGCTTGTATGTCTGCTTTATTTAACTCTACATTATGTTTTCTAGGTGCATCCATTTTCCTACAAATGCCTCAAGTTTGCCATTCTTTATACCCGAGTAGTATTCCATTATATATAGATACCACATTTTGTCTGTTCAGTCATTTGTTGATGGTATACAGGCTGCTCCCAGGACTTAGTTATTACAAATTATGCTACTATAAACACTAGTATCCAAGAATTGCTGCAGTATATTGACTTTAGCTCTTTGAGGAAGATATATAATAGGGAGATAACTAGGATATATGGAATTTCTAATTTTAATTCTTTAGTAAATCTCCATTCTAATTTCCATAATGGTTGTACTAGTTTACAGTCCCAACAGCAATGCAAGAGAGTTCCCTTTTCACCACAGCCATGCCAGCATTTGTTACTGTTTGATTTCCTAATGGTTGCCATTCTTTCCAGACTAAGACAGAATTTTAGCATTATTTTAATTTGCATTTCTCTAACGAGCAATTTTTCAAATATTTGTTGCCCATCTGTATTTCTTCCTCTGTGAAGTGTCTGTTCTTTTCTCGACTGGGTCTTTAATTTTAGGAGTTGAATTTTTTTTAATTACTTGTATACTCTAGATATTAGTCCTCTGTCTAAGGAGTAGCTGGGAAAAATTTTTTCTCCTTCTGTAGGTTGTCTCTTCATTCTATTGATTGACTCTTTTGCTGTATAGAAGCTTTTTAGCCTGAAATAATCCCATTTGTTGATCCTTGCTATTCCCTGTGTGACTGACTTTCTGTTAAGAAAAATTCTTTCCTATTATTATGTCTTCTGGTGTTTTATCTATTTTGTCTTCAAGATGGTTTGATGTTTCTGTTTTAATGTTTAGATCTTTGATCCATTTTGATTTTAATTTAGTATAAGATGAGCGATAAGGGTCCAGTATTATTCTTCTCCAAATGGATAACCGGATTTTCTAACTCCACTTGTTGAATAGGCTATCTTTCCTCCAATATATGCTTCTGGATCCTTGGTCAAAGATCAAATAGTAGAATATGTTTGAGGAGGTTTCTTTCCTTCAATTCTGTTCCACTGATCCACAGGTCTGTTTTTGTTCTAGTACCATGCTGTTTTATCACTACTGCTTTCCAGGGTAGTTTGAAGTCTGACATTGCTATGTCACCTGCTATGCTCTTATTACCCAAAATTACTTTTGGTGTTTGCAGTCTCTTCTGGTTCCATATGAATTTTAGGACTGTTTTCTCTAGATGTGTAAAATGTGGTGTTGGCATTCTGAATGGGGCTACACTGAATCTGTATAGCAGTTTTGGGACTGTGGCCATTCTGACAGTATTAGTTCTGCCTATGCAGGAGCAGGGGATATCTCTCCATTTTTTGATGTCCTCTTCAATCTCCTTCTTCACAGTGTAGTTTTCTTTGTAAAGGTCTTTCAGTTTTTTGAAACCTACTATTTTGTAAAATTATAAGCACTAAAAAAAAGGAGGCACAAAGGCTTTCAATGACAACTTTAAATGATTAATAATAATGATGACTATCATTTTCTAATCAATAACGTCTAGTTAAATACTGAATTTTTTGTGCATCATTGTATTAAATTTTCACCACATTCCATAAGCAAATAATCATTTCTGGGTCCATTGATCCATGCAGGAAGTAAGATTTAGACTTGACTAAGATCATGAAAGTAGGAAGAGTAGAACATGAATTCAAACTAAAGACTGTCTCCACAGTCCAAGTATCCTCACACCAAGCTGCTGGCCAGTTGTTTTAAATTCATTTTTTATTAATTTGAAGGTAGTAAAATACAACACAAGAGGATGAAATAGATCCAATTGAGACAGCACAGTGAAATTGGTATAGAACTTCAGAGCAGGTTACCAGGATAGCACTAATAGGTACCATAGTATATCTCATTATCTTCACAATAGTTGTTCTTTGAATCAGATATAGCAAAATCAAAGGGAATACAGAATATTATAGAACTTACCAAAACAGAATACTGAATAGAGCAATACCATTAATCAGGACAAGGCAAAACAGTGATAAAAATATTTGCCTTCAAAGGATGGTAGAAGGAAATCCCCCTTAATTGCTATATTACATATGGTCAGCCTCCCAAGAGATGCTCAGATCTCTGGCTCCCACTTGCTAATGGGGGAGTGGGGATGGAATGTTTGATTTTCAGCCCGTGCGCCGGTAGACTCACAGCCGCTTACCAGGGCAGTGCGCTGGTTGCTCCATTTCCCAGTGCCCTAAGTTCCAACATGGCATGGATCTCAGGAAACACTGCTGCTTCTCGCCCTGGGGTGGCCGTGGCTTGCCAGACCACAGCCACTTACCAGGGCAGAAGGCTGGTTGCTCCAGTTGTTTTAAATTCAAATGGAAATAAAGAGGAGCACGGAGGAGTCCTCTGTGCACATCTGAGTTCTAGAACTTACAAGCTGTGCAACCTTGGGCAATTGCTTCATTTCCTTAAACTGAGACTGCTCTGTGGGGAGACTGACTGGCCACTTTACTGTGGAGCTGTTAGACACGAGTGAGGTAACCTTTCAAAGTGTTTACAGACCATGCCAAGCAGATCATAGGCCTCTCAATAAATGTGTTCAACGGGAAGATGAACAGGACCAGCGTCAAGAGCACATCAAAGAGGACTGAATACTGAAACAGATTTCAGAAAAAGTGAAACACGGAATGTACAGGACTCAGGGGGAAGACCTAGGCGAGTTCGAGCGCTGTGCAGCATGGGAAGTGAGCTCTTCAAACACTCATGCTCTCCATAGCCAGCACGAGCACTGGTGACTGATGGACACATCCATGACATTTATCTGGCACTAAAAATATCCATGCCCTAAAGTTTTCTTTTAGCCTATGGAGCAGCTGCTAAGAAGACCGCAGAGTTATCCTCTATATTTAGCTTCTTCATCTGTAGAGTAAGGTCAGTGATAATACGTCACATGCTATAGACAACATGTAGAAAGCTCCTACCACAGTGCCTGAAATAGCACAGATATTTAGTGAAAGGTAATGGAAGAGTTTCAATACAGTTCCAGGAAGACAAAAGGAAAGAGGTGATCAGTTAAATAAAGTTTTTCTCTTCCAGAGGAATAAAAGTAAAATGTAGACAGATTCTGACCACATTTAATGCAAATACAAAACTTTGAATTTTAGGGAAAATCCTTTGTTTCTAACTCTTGCCCCACCTGTTAATACCTGAAAACCACTATTATTAACTATCTTCCCACTCAAATTCCCCAAGAGAAACCATAGGGTTTCATTCATTGCTCCACAACTGCTGGCTGTAGTGAGCACAAAAAGAATGCAGAGGGTATAACCAAAGAAAGTCAAACCAACAATTTGTCTTACAGGGTTAGTGACTCCACGAGGAAATTATAGTTACGGGGAAATGTTTTCTCTGCATTCTCTTCTGCACACATCCCAGTCAGGGTAGCTAGTCTAAAAAAATACATAGACTGCTCTGAGAAACAAAATGTTTAAGGTATGCAAGGCAGGAAGGCAGACTCACCCTACGTAACACAGACACCAAGAGGTCAGTCAGGAACTAGGCAAACACTGACACTGACACAGAACATTTTCTTTTTGCATGAACTGAGAAAACACTGTACCCCAAGTCCCTACTCTGTGCTCAACCCCAGAACCAGGCACAAACTCAAAAGCACTGCCTTTGGTCCATGTGAACCTTGGAGCTGCTCAGGCCTGACACCTTCTATGCCAAGACCCTCAACATTTCCCATCACTCGGGAAGAAGAGACAGTGGGGCTCTGATCAAAGCATGGAGCAGCATTCTTGGGGGTCCCTGGTGAAAATCCAGGGAGTCTGAGAGCACTGCGAAGTTATATACAACTTTTTGAGTCTTTGTGTTTATTGTGTATTTTGTGATAATGCATCACAGTTCAAGTTCAAGTGGGTCCTCGGCGTGGAGGGGACCAAGAAGCACTAAAAGCCAACTCTGCCAGTCAGACTCTTACATGGAAAGACTTGCATGGTTGAAGGAATGGGAGGTGTCAGCCTCCTAAGCGCTGTGGGAGAGGGGCGCAGAGCACCACCCTGGGAAACAAAGACCAGCCCCCCGCCTGATGTGAGTCACCTCCCAAACACAATCCTGGAACCGGCAAGTACCTGAAAGTGCCCAGTCCTGGAGTTCCTGAGACCTGGAGAAGCTAAACATGGGTCCACAGTTGCACTCCTCAGAGACCAGTGGGCTCACTCTCCTGAGCCACTGCACTCCTGTCCCCACCACGCCACCAGCGCAGAAAAACAATGAAAATAATCGACTACTGAAACAGTTCTAAAAAGAAATCAGTGTGGAAATACCTTGACTCAGCACATCAACTGTGGCAACAAAACCCTGCCCCTAATGCTAACAGGTAGACACGACTCTTAGAAGCTGCCCAGGGAGTGTGGTGACTTGGGATCTAATGAGAAACTGTCCACGTCAAGTCCATCTGTAGACAGAGCTGCCTCCCGCAGGCACAAGCAGCCTCAAGAACGCAGTCCTCTCACCGGGAAGTGTGGAAACCAGGGCCTCCCAGGGCAGGGATATGCAAGGGACCATATGGCCTCAGCAGAACATTTCAAACAGGCAGCTGCAGAGCTATAATTAAATCTCTAGTAGTCATGCTATTATTTATTTAGCAGATTTTTTCATGTACCCTGCACTGAGGTCTCTGAGAACATGCCCCAAATTAGAACAACAGAGAACACTGTGCAAGAGGCCAACAGGAGCCCGGGGGCGAGCAGGGCTCAGATACGAGGGCAGGCGACACGTGCATGGCAGGTTCTGGGGTGGGGGTGGCAGGGGTCTGGATTACCACCACAGCTGAGCCCCAGGTCAGTCACACCGTCGCTCCAGGGAGTGCTACAGCTATGGTCCCACCACTCATTCTCACCCCACGTGCCATCCACTGACATCCACCGAGTCAGAGAAGGCTACTGAGTCCACATCTGCCTTTGTGACTCTAGTCCTGTATCATAGCGTTTGCTTCCTTTGAACATTACAGTGGAAAGAAAAGCACTCAGTTCAAGAAGTCATTCGCGTGGCCCTCCATCTGCCATTCCCGGGCAGGAGTCAAACTCCTTTTTCCGGGCTGGGACAGTTACCATTTGACATCTTTACCTTAAAAACCACAGCAAGAGTCCTAGGCAGGGACTGCATCTTCGTGTCTGTCGTTGTGTTGATTCCTAACTCACTGCTGAGTATATGGGAAACCTGAATAAAAACCTCAAAAATAAATTTGGGACAAAGCACTATTTCCTCTAAATTCATCCTCATATTGAAATAAAACTGCCTCATGCGATGTCATGGTTTATGTCGGTGGCCCCCAGGCCTCATGTATTTGCATTGTGCATTTGTGATTGGTTCATTGTCTAGTGCTTGGATTGATGGTGTCAGTGCTACACCCTCCTAGGGGGTGGAGCCAGGATGTGATGTAATGGCAGGAAGAAGGTGTTTTTCTCTTGCTGGTTTCCGCCTTGCTGTTTGCAGCTGCCATGAACTGCAGCCCCGCCATGCCACCCTGCCTTGGAGCCAACTGAGTATGGACTGAAACCTCCAAAAACTGTAAGAAATAAACCTTTCCTTTCCCAACTTTGGGCATCAGGTATTTTGTCTCAGCGATGAGTGAAAAGTAACTAAGACATGGGACATCCACCTGTTTCTGTAATTTTATGCCTGGAGCAATAGACAATAAATGTGTTCTCTCTCCCCAGAAGGCTACACCCCCACCCTCCTTCCCACTGGCTTCTCACCTTGAAAGCCCTGACTTATCTCAATGTTCCTTCTTAAATACGATTCTGTGTTGGTGCCTGGACACCTCCCTATGCTAGACCATGGCCATCACCACATCCCCTCAACTATTTTTGGACAATGAGCACTTTTGAGAAGTCTAAATTTGATGAAAATCATGAAGTTTCTATCCAAATAAAGCAGCATTTTTCACACATTGTTTTTACTCATAGTGTGAACTTACATAGTTTACCTTTATTATCACTAAATTCCTGTGGTTCCAAGCCTATCATGAGACTGACCCTGCTATTTACAGTTAAGACAGCTAACCTGGTCAGTCTGTGTCCTCTATCTATCCGCTGTCAATATCTCCTGTCCTAATTCAAACCGCTGATGCATCTGCTCAGCACAGAATTAATTACAAGCTGCAAGTGCCATGAACTTCAAAGCCTCCTCCACATCTCAGTGGCTATAGCCTAACACATTTGGAAGTAAGTGTTTATCGAGCTAAAAATCCTCTAAGGAGCCAGGCATGATGGCACAGCCTGTAATCCCAGCACTCTAGGAGGCTGAGACAGGAGAGTCACAAGTTTCAACCCAGCATAGACAACGTAGTGACTTAGACCCTCAAAATTTAATATAAAAACTTAAATTTTTAAAAAGGCACTCGGGGACTGTGTAGGACCAAACAAACAAGTCTCTTCACCAGAGAGCCCAAGGACATGGGCACTGCCCACGACCACACAGTGAGGACAAAACCAGGGTGCAGCCAGCATCCTGAGGAGCCGGAGACTCAGGCAGCCCTAACACAAGCCAAACAGTTTCCTAGTATCCAGAAACTCTGAAATGACTCTCAGTCATGCATGCTTCGGTTTAATCCTTCTTTTTATTCTTTCCACACTGAGGTATTACAAGCTGGGAGCTCTGAGCAGGAGGGCTCACAAGGATGCAGATTTTAAAATGCAAAACCACAGAGGCACATCACCCCACAACTATGTTAGAGACATGAGAGTCTTCTAATAAGCCTGCTTATTTGTTTTCATTTCCTTATTTTAGCAAAGCCTCATTGTTTTAAACCTCTAGTGCACTGTTTAAGAGATGAAAAAACCGTGTAGGATTTTTGTAAGTATCACAGGAACCCAAAATGTGGGCATGAATCCAGGCCTTTCAAAAGTGCGAGCTGCCTTCACTCTAGCAAGAAGACATGGTTCTGGGAGTTTCACAGTCAGGATGGACAGGACGACACTGCAACCTCTCCTGAAAATGTGCCAGGGGACATTTTTACCGATGTTTTCACAACGTCCTGGCAAAAGTAACTACTTCCCCAAGAAGTCTTCTTTTATTCTTTTCTAGAATTTCACAGCTGTTTTAAACAGTAGTGGCAATGGTTATTCCTTCTAAAGTCTTCGTTGTAGAAAACGGAGTGTGGGAGTGTCTTCCTGGAGACCCCAGTTCACCAGGGCAGTGGCTGGGCAGCTGTCCTTCTGCACACAAATCCTGATGGTTATGGAGTCCCTCTTGCTTATTTCTGAGTGTCTTCTCAGGTCGCTGATATTAGCAAGTGCTTTATGTACGAGTTTCATTTGAGAAACAATGAGCAACACAGTGAGGAAAGAGTAGCTTATTTCCTCTCTGGGCAAAAGTTTTTCGAGCATGAGTTGGATACATAGCTGGATTTCAATTTGACTTATTCTGGCTTATTTTCAACAATACACTTGGATCATTAGCATAATGCTGTCCCTGAAATCTGAACTATAATAAAAAATCTCTAAGTGAGACAGGATTATAATGTATAGAACAAGTAAATTTTGTAATAAATTCCATCCAATGATAATTCCTCTCCAAGTCTGATCTGCCTTCCCCCTAACTTCATGTCACAAGAAATAAAGTAGCTCACATGTAAAAGCAGAACGGCCCATAATTTGCAATGTGCTACACTTGAATAAACTTAGCAATAGCATGTCACCTTGCAACATAACATCTTCCTATGCTTCTAGCACACTTATTTTAAATAAAGAAATAAACTACACTAGTAAGCCAATTGATTATATTTATTTCGATTTCATTCTGAGAAAATGTATAAGTGGATTTTAACAAACGAAAGCAAGCTCTATTTGAAATATTAGCTTTACATGATTGTCCTGAGCAAAAAAAAAATTAAAAACATATGTGGTAGGCAAGAATGTGCATTTCAAGCAACTTATCAATCTAATAAAACACACTGCCAATGAGCATAACAAGAAATACTAACTTTTAAAGTAACCAAAATGAAAAAATAAGACAGTAACAATACTCTGAGAAATCACTTCTGAGAGACACTCATGGTCATCGCCATTTTCTTAGCCTTTGTAAGAAGAACTAAGAGAAGAGATAGACTTTTATTCTCCCCACCTGATCCTCCTCATAATTACCAAGAGGAGATGCTGACCTATCAGGCATGACAGTGAAGTCAGGCATGCACAGGAAAGCACTAACCAGGTAGTAACAAATCAAGGGTACAAACACTGAGTACTGGCTGGAGTGGGAAATTCAAAACAAGCATTATTAGCATCAACTGGAGTCTTCAAGGAAGGAGGGAAGGAAGAAGAGCATGACAGGTCTTGATGTAAAGGCAGGACTGGAAAGGTAAAGCCAAACAGACTTTAGGCTCATGGAAATGCACAGGCACCATCAGTCACAGAAGGACAGTCAGACACATTTCACTAGAGTGAGGTAGAACGGCAGAGTGCAAAGGGAAGACTGAGAACTTGAAGCACCAAACTAGTAAGGTAAATTTGAAAGCTAAGCAATGACATCCAAAAGTGAAATGGACTTCCATCCAACCCAAACTTACTACAAAATAAAACCACAGAGAAGACATCTAATTTAAATAGTCAAGTTGGCAATGATAATAAAGATTGGGATAACACTTTAAATCCCATTAAGCAATTTCCTGTTCATACCACAGCCCTGTGGAGAAGGCGGCTGTAAATGAAGCACAGCACCTGCACTACAAGTCAGAAAAACAAAGTTCACAAGAGTTAAGGATTAACATGTCAGTTAACTCCATGATGTTCTTCCTGTAATGAGCCCAGTAAAAAGGTTCAAAAACTGCTTTTCCCATTTACCAGAGGGAAAAGTTACACTGATAAGTATCTGCGGACTTAGTGACCTGGGGGTGACATATTTGTATGGAGAAGGAATAAACCAACTGCCTGGAAGCCAAGGAACCATCTGCTGAAGCACAGATGACACGATGATTCACAAGTCAAATGAGTTCTGCGCCTCAGTTACCCACGGGTGTCCACAGACGCTGTGTCAACTAGCCAGTCTCATCTACTTTCACTAATTTTACTTGGGGCTCTAACTACAAAATAGAAATTAACATCAAAATGCTGTATTTCATCAGAGGAGTCAAGGACATTATTTTGAAGAATTCTAAAAGCCACAATATTCTTCATTTATTGATGGAATCAAGTCATTTACTTGTGTGGTTAAACTGTAGATGGTTACATTCCAATTTATTTCTCTTGCTTCTTACCTAACTACTGAAGGAAGTAAGTGTCATTTGTTTTCTGCATTTATGTTTTCTACAGTGAAAAGATGCTTCCCAAGTTCCTGGTTTCTCCCTGCTTAATGGCTCTGGCTCCCAGTTATCTTTCTTTCACAGAACCCCGGATGCAACCTGGCCGTGAGCATCACACAGTGTGCTCAGTCTCCCCAGGCAGACATGGACTCACAGGCTGAGGCCACGTATTAATCTAAGACTATGTCAGCCTCTTCACGAACCCTACCGAGGCACAAACACAATGCTCACTCTTGATCCCTGTAGCAGGGATGGAAATGTCCATTCAGTCACCACAAGACCATTGAGCATTTTCAAAATTATGTTTAATAGTAACTTTGATGATCAGTCTCTTCAGCACAGTGAGTGCCTGAAAGGCAAATAAAACCCAGAAATTACCAACTGGCCACTGGTTTCACTGTGGTTTCAAACCCTAAGAGAAAGCCTGATCCAAATACGTAGAATTCATTACACAGATTAAGAGGACAGGTGTGGAGACCAGAAGACAGCTCTGAACCTTAGATGTCATTTAACTTTAGAGGAACTGCTTCATCTCTTCAGGCTTCATGCTTGCTAACATCTGTGAAGTTGGGTTGGTGGGACCAACTCCCAAGCATGGGCGTAAGTCAGTGTGAAATGGGCATCAGCTGTCACTATTTACTCCTTACACTGGAGCAGACCAGCCGGGCATCCTGTCCTGGACTTCTGCTCAGTGCTAGCAGCGAGAGCATCTGAATGTCCAACGCTGCAACTAATTTTAAAGTTTGAAGCTGACAATGGAATGACTGAGTTACTTTCCAACCTCTTCTATGTGCATGCGTGGAACACTGCTTGGCTTGATTAAGTACTGGCTCTCAGATTATAGGAAAAGATCCCACTGCCTTTCTAATATAGTGGCAGCAGAAAAAGAAGCATTGTTGCTATCACTTAACTTCAGTTCTAGGAGTAAAGCCAGATCATTGCTGGGCACACATGGAAAAACCAGAGAGCTCTGCTGCTAACTGATAAGGTCATGAGACTCTGCTGAAGCAGCTAGATCAACTAGTCTCAGGACGCTAACCAGAGTGAACCACCAGCGGCGGGAACTCTTGCCCTCCTGAAGGAGAGTGCCTGCAGCCTCCACTGAGCTGTGACCAACTCTGCAGAGGCTGGGTGCTGAGGGCAGAGTCTGCTCTGATGCCCACATGGAGGTGACAGTCCTAGTCCTTCTGTCAGCCCTCTGGATGGCAGCACTCCTTCAGGGCTCTAACAAGCCACTTCAGGTAATCAACTGCACAGTCTACACCTAATGTTCTCCTGGGTGTCAGGGAACGCAGAGGAACGGGAGGCAGAGCCAAGCTGCAAATGTGTCCAGGGTAGCTTCAGAGACAACATCTGACCAACGCATCTTGCAATTTTTCCTTTGATTACAAAAGCTCACCACCAAGAAAGGCTCTTGAGAGGATGCCATTTTTGGCTGCCAAGCAAATTCCTAGAGCCTGAAGCACTCTCAGAGCTGGAACAGCTGGAACAATAAGGAACATAACGGGCCAAGCCTACAAGCACTGTACTGTTTACGTCCTCGCCTCAGGACACCACACAGCTGCCAGCTCAGCACAGTTAGGCCAGGACAAGAAACCCAGGTGCATCCTATTTCTCAGAAAAGCCCCTAAACAAGTAGGAGATATGTGCTAGCTGCTGAGATTCTGCTCACATGAACTGAGTTTAAGCATTTACTGGTGCAAATCATAAAGAAGAAACTCAAATCTGGCTGACAATGAGCACCTCAGCAGTGGAGATGCCTCATTAAAAGGTTTCCAAAATCCATGGCACAGTCTATTTTCTCTTTGGGGAAGTTCATTGGATTGGCAAAATATGGTGATCCAGCAATTGAACTTAGACTAGAAAAACTTAAGGAAAAATGCAGAAGATTGTAGAAAGGCCATATTACTTATAGGCTTATTTATAATCACAAAGGACTGAAAATAACTCAATACTGATATTTTTAAATTTTTAAAAATTTTTTCAATACTGATTAAAAGAAGATAATTTCAATACAATATGATTCATGCATACCATACAGCCTTTAGGAACAATAAGGTAGTTTCTATATATTATTAACCAAAACAAAAAAAAAAGTTGCAGCAAAACAATATGACCCTGTTTCTATTTTATATGCCTAAGTGTGTAAGTATTTGTGCATCAAAGTGCCCAGAAGTCTCTATACCAAACTGCTAACAGTGTTACTTTGAGGGGCCAGAATTTAAGAATTTTCACCTTATATTTTATTCATGTTTACCTTATTTTTTACCGCAGTTTCATATACTTTTGAATTAGAAAACTATGCTCTTGAAAAGATGATAGATAACAGCACATGTCTGTCACATATTAAAACAGTTGCATGTGTATATTTACAATTATAGTGTATTTATTATTTTTTAATCATGCCCTTAGGTGTTACTGTAAGTAGTGCTGCTTTCTGGATTTGGACCAATATCCCACTTCCAAGAGTAAAAAGGGTTTGCTTATTTTATGAGGTCTTTGTCAGACTAGGTAACTTGTGTCGTGAGAATATCTTTCAAAGATGGGTGCTGGTGCCATCTGTCACTCTGCACAGCGCTTTCTGAGTGCACGGCTGGCATCTGCACACAGGCAGAGCACCACCTACTGAGAGGAGAACCGAGAGACATCGCGCACACAGCATGCCGTCCAGTCTTCAGGGTATGTAAGAACTGCACTCATCTGCTCAATGTCAGCTCAGGCACGTGGTGCTCCTGGAACTGGGCTCTGTCATGGCACAGGCAGGGCGGTGGCAGAGACCCCTCGGTTGCTCCCCATCAGACACAAAGGTGAAGCTGCTGGTGCTCCTCGCTCACCAGCAAGGGCTCAGGAAGGGCTGTCCATCCGGTGGCACCACTTGGGTGGCAGCCTCACATCAGCCCCGGGACACCAGTTCCAATGCTCAGCCTCGCTACTCTCCTGCTCCACTGCGACTTGCAATGCATGGAAATATTTAGACACCTGACTAATATGAATTAATTTTTAACATAACTGAAAGTGCAGGGAAAATATTTTAACTAGGAAACCATTTTTCTTCCTTACAATACTTTACTGGCACAGAAGAATGTCCTTTTCAGACGGTCAGTCACAAGGCCTCCCTTCTTTGGCTGCTGGGTCAGGCATCAGCACCACAGCCACCATGCTGTGGATTTCGAGGAGGCCCCCAAGCAGGGCTACACACAGGTCACCGCAGGTGACCCGGCACACTGGCAAACACTCCACCCACCCCACTGCCACCCTGACAAGCTCTGTAAAATGCAAATCCGAGCTACACCTCTCCCAGTCAAGGCTGAAAACAGTGACTCCCTGCACTTTAGTCAAAAGGCCCCAGACTGTTTTGCCAACTTTCCTTAGCATTGCACACCTGCTACCTTTGCCTCCCCCTCCTTTGTGTGTTTCTCTCCGGTCTTGGCCTTGCTCTCAGTTCAACCTACCAAACTATTCCCCAGATCTTCTCTGTGCCCACCCCCTGACCTGAGGCAATCTGCCTGCACCTCTTCCTGTTACCCTGCATTACTGTCAGTATAGCGCTGACCAGCATGTGAAATCTCCTGTTTCCTTGGTTCCTTGTTGTGGTTGGTTGTTAACTAGCTCTTACCTCAAGCATCAAAGTTCTGCCAGTCTAAAATGTGTCAGCTTCGCTCAGTTCTGGAGCTCACCACCCAGAACACTTTCTGTGGAAGTGCTCATGCGTGGATGCATTCCAGTTACAGAGAAGCACAGCACGGTTCACACACACTGTGCCTTCACGGTTACTTAAAATCATACTTCCAGCTACGTGACTGAATTTGGCTAAATCTAAAAATCTTTAGGTGGAGCTTTTGGGGTCTTCTATGTAGAATGTCATGTTATCTGCAAATAATGATAGTTTAACTTCTTGCTTCCCTATCCTTATTCATTTTATTTCTTTCTCTTGTTTAATTGCTCTGGCTAATGTTTCCCGAACTATATTGAATAGGAGTGGTGATAAGTGGACATCTTTGTCTTGTTCCTAATTTTACAGTGAAAGCTTTTAGTTTTTTAGCCATTTAGTATGATACTGGGTTTGTCACAGATGCCTTTTACCAGATTGAGATAAAGATCATCTATGCCAATTTTCTGTAGGGTTTTTATCATGCAAGGGTTGTTGGACATTGTCAAATGCTTTTTCTGCATCTATTGAGTTGGTCATGTGAATTTTGTCTTTGGCTCTGTTGATATGGTAATATTAACACTCAAAAATCAATAGCATTCCTGTACACAAACAACAAACCCACTGAGAGAGAAATTAGGGAAACAATCCATTTCACAACAGTATCAAAGATAATGAAATACTTAGGAATCAATAAAGGAAGAAAAAGATCTATACATTGAAAATCACGGAACTCTGAAAAAGGAGATCAAAGAGGCTGTCAGAAAATGGAAAGGTACTCCTTACTTTTGGGTAGAAAGGACCAACATTGTGAAAACAGCCATACTCCCCAAACTGTTGTACAGATTTAATACAATCCCAATCAAAATGCCATTAGCATACCTCACAGAACTAGAGAAAACAATCCTAAACTTCACTTGGAACAAGAAGACACCTGTAATAGCAAAAACAATTCTAGGCAGAAAAGGCAAGTTGGGGGCATCACAATCCCTGACTTTAATACTACAAACCTCCTATGATAAAAATAACATGAAACTGGTAAAAAAAAAAAACCCAGACCTGAGGATCAATGGAACAAATTAGAAGATGCAGAAGCAACTCCAGACACACTAAGCCACCTTGTCTTTCACAAAGGAGTCAAATATGTTCACTGGAATAAAAACAGCCTCTCTAATAAATGCTGCTGGAAAAACTAGCTTTCCACATGCCAACGACTAAAATTAGTGTATTATCGTGCACTAAACTAAAATCAAAATGGATCAAAGATCTAAATATTAAAATGGACACAATAAACCTCCTGGAAGAGAAAACAGGTTGAACTATTGAAGACATAGGTGGAGGCAAAAACTTCATGAACAAAACCCTACTGACATGGGATATATTACAAAGAATTGACAACTGAGCTCTCACCTTTTTGCACAGCAAAAGAAAACAATAGAGTAACAATGCACAGAGTAGGGAAAATTTTAGCCAATTGTTCCTCAGACAAAAGATCTAGAATATATAAAGAACTGAAAAAAATCAGACACCCCAAATTTAAAGACCCAATGCAAAAATCGGCATCTCAGCTGAAGTACAAATAGCAAATTAATATATAAAAAAGTTCAACATTACTGTTAATTCAAGAGATGCAAATTAAAATAATACTGAGATTCCATCTCACTCCATAAAGAACGGATATTCTTCAACCAATAACAAATGCTGGAGGGATGGTAGATAAAGGAACCCTTCTCCTATGTTGGTGGGAGTATAGACTGGTATAACCACTGGGAAAATCAGTGTGAAAATTCCTCAAAAAACTAGGACCACAGGTGCCATTTGACCCAGTTAATTCCCCTTCTTGGTATCTTCCCAAAAGAATTAAAAGCATTATACCACAGCAATATATGCATACCCATGTTTGCAGCAGTATACTTTATAATAGCTAATCTTCAAAACAACTCAAATGCCCATCAACAAACCAATGAATGAAGATGTGGGTTTTTTTTTAATACAATGGAGTACCACTTAGCCATAAATAAGGATAAACTAGTGACTTTTCTAGCTAAATGGATGGACCCTGAGACCATACTCTTAAGTAAAATAAATCTGACACACATGCAAACAGTGCACTGTTTCTCTGGTGTGAGAAACTAAAAGCATAAATAAGGACCAAAATGTATAATAGATATTGTGAAACAGGAAAATTTAGTTCAAAAGCAAAGAGGAACTAGGGAGGGGAGAGGGGGAAAGGAAGGAAGGGAGAAGAATAGGTTGAGAAAAGAAGGGGAAAATGGAAACAAAGCTTCTATAAATGAGGGAAAGAGGGAATGAAGGGAGGGGATGGGAATGGGGGAAAAAAGCAGCAAGACACATCATGTCCACTAAGTATAAATTCCCTATGGTGAACGTGATCATTATATATATCATTATGTATATCTAAATTGTACCAACAAATTTAATAATCTCTAGTATAGAGGGCCTCGAAATATTAACAGAGAGAAATACAGGCAGAGTAGATCAGGAGATAGGGTCCATTGAGCTGCTCTATATAGGGAGGCAGTGGGACCCAAAACAAGCAGTGCACCCCCTGGGAGTGAAAGGGGAGGAATTGTCTAAAAAAGGGAGGCAGAGGATACTGTTAATGGGGTAACAAGATTTAGAATTTACATTATTCTCACCACTCTGCTT
>PVJX010009695.1:0-60115 GCA_004027295.1 Dolichotis patagonum | reverse complement strand
GGATGATTCTCCATCCTGTCCTGCGCTGTAGACACCCAGGTGGGGTCCCGGGTGTACCTGTGCTGGTGGCACTGATTATCATTCTCTGCTGAGAGAAGAGAACACCAACATAGTGACCACCCTGAGCTCAGAGCAGCTCAGACACCAGGAGCTGACTCGGAAGCTGGGCCAGCTGCAGGAGGACATCACGGAGCTCAAGGCAGTGGTAGGTGACTCCTGCCCCATGGGGCTGGGCTAGGACAGAGGTGCCACCCATGGGGACGGGAGGTGCTGGGGCCAGAACTAATCTCCCACAGCTGGGAACAAGTGAGCCCAGAGTCCTGCTGTGTCTGGTAGAGCAGTTGTATGAGTACGTATTGCTTTTGGCCTCTGAGTGTTAGAGGTGTGTGGCTCTGTGGTCCTCCCAGGTCCTGATGTCATTTCCCTGCCCAAAGCCCAAGTCATCCTACTTCTAGGAGGAAATAGGATAGCAGGGGAGGCTCCTTGGGTTCACACTGGACTGGGTCTCAGCTGCTGGTCACAGTTTCAGTGCTTCCCATCACCCCGCCTCAGTTGTCAATGAGACAATTTGTGCAAATTGGAGGCTACAAGAGAGCACTTAACACATGTGGCGTGGCTCCATCTGATTCTCCACAGCTGAGGCGTGAAGTTCAAGTTCAAGCACAGAGGTTCCAGAGCTGGAGGCTGGGAGCAGGAGGCCAGTGGTTCAGAGTGGCCCCCACTGAATTTCTGAGCCCAGGCTGCTGAGCCCTAGGAGATGCCTGCCCTCACTGCTGGGTCTTCTGCAGGAAAAAAAAAAAAAAAAAGATTGCTTTCATTGTATCCCACAAGTTCTGGTATGTTGTACTGTTGTTATCATTCAACTGTAAAAACTGTCTAATTTCCTTTGCACTGTGGTCTGATAGTATGCATGGGATAATTTCAATTCCTTTATATTTACTTAAACAACAGGCCAGGGAATTAGCTCAGAGGCATAAGTGCTTGCCTGGCAAGTTCGAGATCATGAGTTTCATCACTGGTACAAAAAACAAAAAACAACCATTTACTTAAACATGTTCTATGAGCCAATATATGGTCTATGTGCATCTGAGAAATCTATAAAACAACAAACTGAGTTAACCCTTAATTTGCAACTTTTAACCATATGAACTAGATTTGTGATTCTATAACAAAATGTAAACCAAACCAGATAATTATATGCAATATGTAAGTCTATAATGTGTCAGTTTTGCCCTCAGGGTTAAAATTTAAAATGGAGGGCCGGGGATTTAGCTCAGTGGCTTAAGCGTCTGCCTGGCAAGCACGAGGTCTTAAGTTCGATCCCCGGTACCAAAAAAAAAAAAAAAATTTAAAATGGATTAAGGAGAAAATAGAGAAGTAGAAAAAGAGAAAGAGATTATAAGTAAGGTTGGAAAGCAAAAATGGATCCCGCCAACTTGGGGAAACTGGTGCAGAGGATTGAAAGAAAAGACAGGTTCAAGAGATAAGAGGTAATACAAAACAGCAGAACCACACCCACAAAGAGGTCAGGAACCACTCTCACACTCATTAAAAAAAACAATGAAAGAGAAAGAGAAATAAAAAACAAACTATATAAAATAAAGCAAAACAAACAACAGCCTGTGGAGACAGAGTCCTAAATTGTGCTACTGTATCCCCCAGGCCAGCTATTGCTTTGTAGTGGAGCAGCAGCCAACCTTAGTGGGCCTGCCCCAAGCCCAGACTCACTGGGCTCGCTACAGTCCAGGCAGTTTCCACTGGTCTGTGCCCAGCTGGGGCTGCTGGAGGAACCCGGCAGCAGTTCTGGTTCTGGGCTTATCCGGCCCAACTCCAAAATGGCTCCTGGTCAATCACTCCCTCCCACAGGAGGACTGAGTCCTCTGCACTCACCAGCAGCCAGTGCAGTCCTCCATGTCTGCTGCTCCCCTCCACTGGGCATCTCTCTGTAGAGGCCTTTGGGGTCCCCAGCCACCACCATCACGTGACTGTGTGTCCCTAGGTTCTAACAGCTCCTCACTCACAGTGAGTCCAGCTCTGGGCGAAGGCACTGCCAGCTACCACCTTCTTCTTTGTTGAAGTTTTTCTCTTCACTCTCTCTGTGGGCTTCAGTTTACACTTGGTCCAGGGAACCCACTCCCTTCCTTCTTGCCTTCCTCATGATGCTATCAATAGTCCAGGTATGGATGGTGACTCTCAGGCTGTTTTCTCTGCTGCTTACTGCTCCGCCATCTTCCCGGAAGTCTGTTCATTTTTCTTGTAATCTTCCATCTCTTTGTCTACTTGTTCTTTTT
This sequence comes from Dolichotis patagonum, assembly GCA_004027295.1. NCBI lineage: Eukaryota > Metazoa > Chordata > Mammalia > Rodentia > Caviidae > Dolichotis > Dolichotis patagonum. Next base: position 57,824 of record PVJX010009695.1, on the reverse strand, counting down.
TGCCTCTAAATTCTTTATAATACTTGGTTTGTATGCTGGACATCGCTGAGCTTCTGGATTATATTGTTTCTCTAAAGAATGTTGAGGTTTCTTTTTGTAGATAAATTACTGACTAGGGCCAAGAATTTAGCTCAGCAGTACAAGTACTGCCTGGCAAGGCGATTGTAAGTTCCATCTCCAGTACCAAAACAACAGCAACAAGGAAACAATTGGAACAGATTTAAAAATTTTTTTTAAAACAACTAATTTTAGGGGCTGGGGATTTAGCTCGGTGGCATAAGTGCCTGCCTGGCAAACACAAGATTGTGAGTTCGATCCCCAGTACCAAAAAGACCAAAAAACAAAAACCCCAATTACTGACTGATCACCCTTGAACATGTAAAGGCCTATTTTTAGTCGTGTTGAGTATTTTTCAGATGTCCTCCTGTGGTTCTGTGCTATAGTTGCTCCCCTCATCTTCTGGTCTGTACTCTTAAAGCTGAGTGTTTCTGGATCATCAGCTGATTGGCAAAGCTACTCAGCAGGGTCTCTCCTGGCCTCCCAGGGAGGGTTGGAACTGTGTGAGCTTTGTCCTCTCTGTTCAGTTTCCAACCACTCTTGCCCTAGCAGCTACCCTCACGCAGCCTCACCCTACGCTTCCTGCAAGGCGCTGGCACCGGCATCCTTTCGCTCCCATCTGTGCCTTCGCTCACGCCCTTCTCTGCTTGGCGCCCTTCCCCTTCCAGGCCGAGGTTCCAGAGGGCGCTGCTAAGCGGAACTCAGCACGGAGAGCGGGCTGTGCGGGCTGTGCGTCGGGCTTGCTGGGCTCCAAGGGGTCAGGTCCGTGCTGAGTTCTCCAGCGCCTGCCGACAACTGCTTGGTATATCTCACCTAGTTTTAGAATTGTTCACGATGCGAGAGGGTCCAGATTCTTACTTTTTTTCGGAGGAAGCGATCATATATTTTACTTATGCATAAATATTTCATATTTAAAATTTCTATCTTTTCTAAAACTGGCTTTCTGAGTTTTGAGTCATTTTTGAGATGACCTTTTCAGTTAAAGGTTTCTTGGGTTTTCTTGGAGTGTTTCACAGTTTAATTGTGGATATTTAAATCTTTGGTCCAGAATTCATTTTGTTGGAAAAAAAAAAAGTAGGGAACTCTGACCTTTTCTTCCCCCGGATGCCACCCAATTATTCAGTATCAGTAACTGGTGAGCACTTCTTCCTCCGTGTTGTCTGAAACGCAGTATTCAGTTATATGCTAAACTCTTAAATGTATTATAGGTGCTTCTTGATCTTGGATCTGCTGTAATGTACACAGACAAACATACATTTGTGGGTACCAAAATGTTTTAATTACTAGGGTATCAGAACCTGATATAGGTATGGGGCTAGGGCTTCATTATTTTCTAAAATTTCCTGATTTTTGTGTTTTCTTTCTTTTAGTTTAATGAACTAGTTAAAAATTGCATCTTTTCCCCTGTGGAGTATTTTTATTCTGATCATGTTGCTTTTAGACTAACTTTAGGGATAGTTAGTATTTTAATGGCTTTATTTGCATACCACAAACACACAAATTTTAAGTGAAACATTGTATTTTAATGGTTTTCCATGAGTTCATGGATCCTTCTCATTCTGTTTGTAATCCCGCCCTGTTCCTGCCCCCACCCAGGCCACCATGAACCTGCTTGCGGTTTGTCAGTTTTCACCTTCTGGATTCGATGCACATAGAATCATACAACATGTTGTCTTTTCATCTGGCTTCTTTCTCTTAGTATGTTTTTGCGGTTCATCTGTGCTGTGGCATGAATCTATACAGTGCTCCCTTCCTCTTTACCGCTGGGTAGCATTCCACACATAGTACGGACATGGCGTAATGTGCAGTTGATGGGAATCCACATACAGGCCTTTGTGTAACGTGTTTCCATTTCTCTTGGGTGGATCCTGGGAGGAGAATTACCGGGCTGTGGCTGGCCCAATGGCTGGGTAAACTCATGTTTATCTTATAAGGTGTTTCCATTTCTCTTGGGTGGATCCTGGGAGGAGAATTACCGGGCTGTGGCTGGCCCAATGGCTGGGTAAACTCATGTTTATCTTATAAGAGATCATCAAACCTAATGTGGTGGTGCACATCTACCATATCAGCATGTGGGGTGGCTGAGGCAGAAGGATTGCAAGTTCAAGCCCCGTCTGGGCAGTTTATTATTGGTTGATTGATTGAGACAGGGTCTTGCTACATAGGGCAGGCTGCCCTTGAACTCACTATGTAGCCCAGGCCCCACCATGCCCAGCCTCAGCCTTGGCAGTTTAGTAGTTTACCAAAATTCTGTCTCAAATGTTGGAGATGTAGTTCAGTGCAGAGGCCCTGGGTTCAATCCCAAGTACTATGACCTCCAAAAATAAAAAGTTTAAAAAAGAAAAAGAAAAAAATTGTCAAGAAAAAAATTGTCAAAAAAATTTTCCAGAGCAGTGATGCCATCTGACATTCCCATCAGCACTTGTGAGAGCTCCACTCTACACATCCCAAGCCCTGAGGTTGATTGGAGGGGGGTTGTTAGGGATTGAACCCAGGAAGCACTGGGCTACCTTCCTATCCTTTTGAAATGAGAGTCTTGCTCAGTTGCCTAGGCTGGCCTCAAATTTTGTGATCTTCCTGCCTCAGCCTCCTAAGTATCTAGGATTATAGACATTCACCACCACACCCAGCCTACTTTGTCTTTTTAATGTTGAACCTTTCTAGATAAGAATATATAAGATGGGTTTTATTTTGTTTTTTGCATTTGAAATGTTTGGGTTTTTTCCTAACAGCTTTAAAAAGATCTCTTCATGTAGAGTGTATATGTTTTAGTGCATTTATGTCAGAGAATTTTATTCCTAGGGTGTACTACTGAAATGGGATTATTTTCTTTTACTGTCTTTTCTAACTGCTCTTGGTACCTAGGAAGTCTGTTTGTCTTGGTGTCTTACTTTTGTACTTAACTCCTTAATGAAATTTCACTATCTGCCTCATTTTTCAGTTGCTATTCTTAGATTTTTTTCAAGAGTACACATCATAGGTTCACCTCCTCTTTTCTTAAATTTCTTACTGTTTTCTTGCCTACTTTTATCAGCTAGGACCTCCAAAATAATAGTGATGGTAGAGGGCATTCTTCATGGGTACTTCATGGGTACCAGGGATTGAACCCAGGAGCTCGTACATGTTAGGAAAGCACTGAGCTACAGTCCTAGCCCTTCAGGTGGGCTTTCTTTGCTAATAGTTTAATTTTTTTTTAATTTTTAAAATTTTTTCTTAATTTAAGATTTTTTTTTCACTGGTTTAATGTTTCTGGTTTTTTTTTTTAATCAGTACCGAGGACTGAACTTGCGACCACGCGCTTGCAAGGCAGGTGCTCGTGCCGCTGAGCTAAATCCCCAGCCCCTAATGCTTCTGTTTTTGAGATGGGGTCTTGCTGTGTGACCCAGGCTAGCCTGGAATTCATGGCAGTGCTCTTGCTTTAGCCTCCCAAGTGCTAGGATTATAGTAATGCACCACCATTCCTGGCTCTGCACTGGTTTATACATAAAAGAAATTGATAGCTAAGCCAAGCATGGTGCCCCACACCTGAAATCCCAGTATGTTTGGGAGGCTGAGGCAGGAGCATAGTGAGTTTGCGACTAGCCTGAACTACATAATGAGAACCCGTTTAAAAAAAAAAAAAAAACCACACACACAAAACAGGAAATTGGTGTGTGGCTTTCCTTCACTGCGCTGTGATTGTTGGCTCGTGAGATCATCTGTCTCCAGTTTCCCTGCAAGGAATGTAGAAGTCTTTGTGCTTCTGCTCAGCCCAAGCAGTTTAAACAGCCCAGGACCCAGCATTCCTGAGCCTGGGCTGACTTTTCCTCCTCTGCCTTAGCCAGCAGCCCCTTCCCAACAGTTTTTTCCTGGTGTGATTCAGCATTTTCCCTTCAGGGAGTTGTTGCTACATTTCCCCCTAGAAAGTAGCCGTTTGCTCTAAATTTTCAAGTTTGCTTGCATAGACAGTCTTGATAGCAACCTTTTGGTCTTGATTATCTTTTCTTGCCTAATAAATCAATTTTTTGATGAATTTAAGGCCATGGTTTTGCTGTTTGCTGATTTGTGCAAAAGCAGGCATTCAGGAAATGCAGGTCCACTTCCAAGTGGGCCTTGGAGAAGGAGGTGAAGATATCTCCTTCCCAAAGCCCCTGAGACTCAGGCCGCCCTGGGGAGGCCAAATTCCAAGCCTGGTGACCTTAGTCCCCACCCCTGGTGTTTACAGAATATTGCAAGTCACATTTTCCTAAGCCAGATTTTCTAAGCTGCGTGTGGCCAGGTGGGTTCTCTGCGTGCCTGGTGAATGTCAGATGCAAAGTTTGTCCTCCTGGGCGGGAGAGAAGTGCAGGCCCTAGGCATGGCACCTTGGAAGCATGGAGTATCTTCCTGGAAGGGACCCGGGGTGCTCCTTCTCCAGGCTGGACCTTTAGTCTGGGAAGGATCCCGACTTCCTTCCAATGCAGGCCCTCTGTGCCTCCTCACATTCCTGTCTTCCCCTTGCTGCCCTTAGGATCCCATCGCCTTCCCAAGCCCAGAAACTTCTTTAGTCCTTTAACTTCCTCCTCCTCCACCCCAAATGTGGTAAAGTACACATAGCATAAAGTTTACCATGTTAGCCATTTAAAAATATATAGCTCACTGGCCCTGAAGCAAGGCCAGCAGATTGCTGTAGCTGCTGGTTTCAAACAGGAGCCTAAAGAGAATTCTTTCTGTGGTTTGTTGGCCATTTCAGAACTTTGGAAATGGAATGGTCAATTCATCAGAAGGGTGAGTGTGGCAGACTTTTGGCGGCCCAAAGGAGAGAGACCCTGGCACCTCGGGACCTGCACCATGCAGTTGACTCGGGGTGCCAGGAGAACAAGGAGCTCCTCCCCTCGCTGGGGGGTGACTGTGAGCCTGCTGGCATGTGGTAGCAAGTGGGAGCCAGTGAACTACACATCTTGTGAAAAGATTGGCTATGTTATTTAGTATGAGCTCTCCATATGCAAACATAAGGACAACCATTTGGAAGAAAACAAGAGACAATATGACAGATAGTGAAGATCTCTGGTTGTCTAGCTTTGAAATTTATGCTTTCTTATGTCCCGTTCTGTTCTGTTTTGTTGTGTTTAATTTTACCCCCTTTAAAATAAAAAAAAAATTTAAAAAGTATATAGCTCAGTGGCATTAAGTGCCACTATCACCAGCATCCTTCTCCAGAACTCTTTTGACTCAAGTTTATCCTTTATGGCTCTGCATAATACTCCATTATATACATATACTACATTTTCTTTATCTGTTCATCTGTTAATGGTCATAGACGTTGGTCCTGAGATTTTTGTTTTAACTTTGAAAATTTTTCCAAAGGGGATAATAATTATAAAGGGAATTTAAAAAGAAAAATACCTCCAGTGTCACCATCCTTTATATCTGAACTATTTCCTTTGTTCTATATCCTGCCAGCCTTCCTCTGCACGTGGGCGTGCTTACATGCAGATTTTTATGCAGTTTCACGTTCTCGTGGAGCTTAATATTTTTTCCATTTTAAAACATTGCCTTAGATTGGACTTTATGACAAACGAGTGCAAAATAATGCATGACGTTACCAGACAACGACTTAAGGATTCCCCAGTTGAGTACTTGTAACTTTTCATCATTCCGAATAATGAAATTATTTTGAAATTTTTTGGAATAATTTATATTTCTCTTTCTTCCCTCCTGCATTTTGAGTAAGGTCCCAGGAGTAGGCTTATTAGGTCAAAGGAAAGTAGTTTTAAGACAGTCAGGATGCAAATGTGCATTAACTGAACTACACTTTCTTTCTTTCCTTTCCTCTCTCCTCTCCTGTCCTCTCTTCCCTTCCTCCTCCTCCCCCTTCTCTTCCTTCTCTTCCTTCTCCCCCTTCTCTCTCCTTTTGTTTTTGGTCATACTGTTCTGGGGATTGAATTCAGGGCCTTCACCCATCCCCAGCCCTTATTTATTTGGTTTTTTGAGACAGTGTCTCACTATGCAGTTCAGGCTGGCCTGGAACTCACTAAGTAGACCAGGCTGGACTTGAACTCACAGTGATCCTTCTGCCTCAGCCTCCCAGACAGCAAGGATCATGTGTGTGTGCCACCACATCTAACTAATTATTTTCTGCCTTCCTCTCACCCCCAGGACTGGGGATTGAACCCAAGGACTGCTAAGCTGCATCCTTTTCTTTTTAATTTTTTTTTATTTCAAGACAGAGTCTCATTACATTGCCCATCTGGCCTTGAACTTGTGATCTTCTTGCCTCAGCGTAACGTGACATATGTGCACCACTGTGCCCAGCTTGTAGGTATTTGCTCTTCATATGCTAGAGTTGTGGATTTTGTTGGTTTTTTGAAATGGGTCTCATTAGGTTGCCCAGGCTGGCCTCTGGCTCCTGTGCCCAAACAATTCTCTTGCCCCTGCCTTTCAAGTAGGTGGCGGCCTGGCACGCACCCCCATGCCTGGCCCTACTGACCTCCCGATGTTCTCTCCCCAAGCTGTTTTCTTTAAACTCTGTGCTGGACGCACACACCCGCAGTTTGTAGAGTGTCGATGGTGCCACCTCTGCTTTGCCAGGAGAGAGCTTTTTTCCAGTATCTGTGTGGTGCCCAGCCCATACGGGGTTTCTGGTAAATACCTCATCGACCGCAGGCGGGAGCTGGGCTGGGATGACTTCTCCAGTTTCCTTCCTGGACTGGAAGTCACAGATCTGTTAAGCATATTCACAAACTGATAGATCGAGTGGTTGCGAACAACAGGCGCATGGACTCTAAATTGCCACCTGCATCACACCGACTTGCTTTCCCTTGTGAATTGTTTCTTTCATACACATCCCGGAGGCTGAACTCCCCAAAATCAGGCCTAGCTGTGGTCATATCTCTGATCGAACATAACCAGACTTGTGGGGTGTTGTGAATAAGCACTACGCGGTGTTGCTTGTGTCTTGGCCAGAGTTAGCTCTCTTAATCCGTGGGCTATGGCACAAGCCTGTTGCAAAAGCAGGTGGGCGATCGAGCCTGGGCAACCCTGCGAGGCAGGCAAGCCTGAAGCAGTGCCCTCCTGGCCATTTGGCAGCCGTGTGTCTGGGTAAGGCTCTTGGGTTCTCTGTACCTCTGCCCATTCTTTCCTTAAACAGGGACCACACACTTCTCATGGGGCTATTAGAAGGGATAAGAAAAGTTCCAGAGCAGTTCCAGGGCTCCAGGCTCTCTGGGCTAGAGTTTAGGATGAAGCAGGTGTCAGTCAGCTCTGTGGTCCATCGTCCTCCGTGGGGCGCGGCAATATGTAGCACCCATGTCCTCTTCTTCCTGGACCACCCGGCACCTGCTGGGCAGCAAGGACTGACGTCTGCCCTTTCACTCGTCCCTCTTCTCATGGTGTACAGTTTGCCCTTTGCACTGCAATCTGGACTTTAGCAGCTTCGGTCAAAGGCTTGGTACAGACCTGGCAGTGTAGTTCAGTGACATTGTTTACAACAAGAAAGGAGGCTTCACGTACAGTAGGGAGGGCTCAAGGGCGCCCTCTCCCGGTAGGTAGATTTCACAGCCACCCACTATCCCCCTTCCCTGGCTTGATCCAGTCCCAGCAATTCAGCCTACACACTCTCGGATTCTGTCGACTTTATTTCTCAGGTGAAAATTCCATAGAAAAGCCTGCTTCTTCAAAGAAGGTGGAAAACTTGGAATACACCCAGGTAGCCCAAGTTCCTTGAAAAGGGGGCTCCCCCAGTCCCTCTAAGGCATTCACTTCCAGGTTTCTGATGGAAGGGTCTAAAACCATGGGTTCCCCTTAAGGGAACGCAGGGTTAATGGGGCCTTGGGGTGGGCAGGGGAAGCCAGTGCCAAGCAGTGGGGAGAACCCTGCTTTGTGTCTACCCAGGGTGGCCAGCCCAGGGCTCTGCTGCGGAAATAGCTGTTGAATGAGTCTAGGGATCTTGGCAGGCACAGGGTGGCCTCCTGTGCAGAGGTCGGTTCCCTGGGCAACTGTCCCCTAGGGAAGGTGGGCATCATCCAAGCCAGTGGGGAGCAAGGGGGAGGCGGAGCCCGCAGCTCTCCTTTCCTGCATGCAGTTCTGCCTGGGGTCCCCTGCATCTCCCGCCAGCTCTTCTGTCCCCGCCAAGAATCTTGACCTTGTTGTGCAGCTGAGATTGGGGTAGAAGGTGAAGGAGCTGAAATCTTTGGCAGCCTGCTGTTGGCTCAGGCAAACCTCAGACTGTAAGGAGACAACAAGGAAAGCTGTGCCAGGGGCCCAGAGGACAGAACCCACTGACTCCCAGAATCCTGCCAGGCCCTCATGCAAGGGCAGCTCCCGCCCACCCCTGCCCACCCCTGTCCACCTCCTGCCCACCCCTGCCCACCTCCTGCCCTTGGGTAAGTGCTGCAGACTGGCCGGAGGGCTCCGCACCTAGAGGTAGGGAAGATACCAGGGCCAGCTCACTGGGACACTGAATAAACACTTGTGAGCACTGGAGACCGTGAAGACCAACACACAGCTGCCAGGGCAGCTGGGCCTTGGTGCCCTGGGAGCACAAAGGGGGCCCCCCTCCCAAGGTGGGGAGAAAGGAAATCCTGGGGTGGTGCCAGGTCTGAATCCTGAAGTACAAGAGGCACCCACTCAGGGCAGCAGTGCAGACATTTGGGCAGTTCCAGAACACGTGTGACCACATGATTTCTTTTCACTTTTGTTTTGGGTTTTGTCGTTATCCTTGAAGGCGGTGGTGGATTTTGATTTTTTGAGACAGGGTCTCACTATGTAGTTCAGGATGGCCTTGAACTTACTATGTAGCCCAGGCTGGTCTCGAACTTGGGACAACCCTCCCGCCTCAGCCTCCTGAGTGCTGGGATTACAGATATGCACTGCCATGCCCACTTCCTTTCCACTTTTAGAAAAGCCAGCCCTACCCCATGGTCCCAGAAAGCAAAGCCTCCCTGCAGAGCCTCCATACACTCACCACCAGCAGGGGAGTTCTACAGTTTCTTCCTCCCCAGTCTCCCGTACCTCAGCTCTCTTTTTGTCTGTAGCACATGCACGGGAATCAGCAATTTACCACACAGTGGGTTGCAGTGATGTGGGGCATCTGTGTCTTACTCCTGATTTTAATGTGTCACCATCTAGGGTGACAATCATATACCAGCACCCCAGGTTACCAACGCGCAGAAGTTCCAGGCCCTTATTTGCTAATAAACTTGGGCATTAGGGGATTTTATTAAATATCTTTCCTGACATCTTTTTTGGGGGTAGTATTTGGGATTGAATCCTGCCTTGAATTTGCAATCTTTCTGCCTTAGCCTCCTGAGTAGCTGGGATTATAGGCATGCACCAAACGTGTCATTCATATATATAAATTTTTTTTGATGCAAAAAAAATTTTTTTGGTGGCGGTGGTGGATTTTGATTTTTTGAGACAGGGTCTCACTATGTAGTACAGGCTGACCTTGAACTCAGGATGTAGCCCAGGTTTGCATGAGGCTCCCAAGTGCTGGGATTACAGGCATGTACTACACATTCTGGCTGTTTTGCTTTTTTGAGACAGGTTCTCACTATATATTTCAGGCTGGCATTGAACACACAGCCATCCTCCTGCCTCAGCCTCCAAAGTGCTATGATTATAGGCAAATACCATGATGCCTGGCTCTACTTTGTTGTGTTTTGGGGTTGGGGGGGGTACTGGGGATTGAACTCACAACCTTGTGCTTGCCAGGCAGGCACTCATGCTGCCGAGCTAAATCCTTAGCCCTCTACTTTGGGTTTTTAGCAGATCAATTACACTTGGAATAATTTCAAGTTCTCTGCCCGAGTCCACCATCTGTGTCTGAACCCAGGCTGTGCACCCCTGGGGTATCTCCTGTCTCTCCATCAGCCTCTGTTCTTTAGAATTAGCTCAGCCCTAATCACATCACCCTGCCTAGCACAGAACAGGTGCTCAGTAAATGTTATTTTTAATCAGTTTTCTTGCCAACAGCACAAGTTTACTCAGTGGTCAAAAAATGGAGAAGTGGGAGTCTAGCTTACAAATCAATTTCTCTATAATAAACTTTTAAAATAAAATTTAGCATCTTCACCATTTTTCAGTACACAGCTCAGCAGTGGTAAGTGCATTTGTCATCGCACCCAGCCAGTCTCTAGAAGTCGGTGTCTTACAACACTGAAGATCTGGACCCACTGGGCGACCTGTTTCTGTCTTCCCCAGTGCTGGAACCATCCGGGTTGGCCTCTGGGTGCCTCAACTGCATGGGACACACTGTGTTTGTCCTCTCGTTCCCCAAGGTTCATCCCTATGTTTTCGGGCTGAGCAGTGCTCATCGTGTGACTGTGCTACATTTTGTGTTCATCCGTTCATGGACATTTGGGTGCTTCCACCTTTTGGCTATGACCTCGTGAGACTTTCGGGGGGGACATCTAGACACAAGCCTTAACAGTGGGTAATGCTGCTACAAGTACACATATGCACCCTCCTTCCCTCCCTCCTTCCTTTACTCCTTCACCCCTTTTTTCTCTATATATACACCTAGAAGTAAAGCTGCTGGCTCACATGGTAATTCTATTTTTAATTTCTTTACAAATGGTCACACTAATTTCCCTAGTGGTCATACCGTTTTCTATTCCAACCACCAGGTCACGAGGGCTGCAGTTTCTCCACCACCCCCTTAGTAATTCTTGCTACTTCCTGTTTTGATTATAGCCATCCCAGTGGGCTTCTAACTGTAGCTCCTTAATGAGAAGTAACGCCAAGCATCTTCTCATGGCTTCTTGGCCATTTATTTATGTTTAGAGACCCGTCTCTTTAAGTCCTTTGGGCCACTGTGAACCAGGTTTGTCTGGTTTCTGTTGTAGTTGCAGTATTGGAGCTTTTTATTTTTTAATATCTCCTAGCTAACACCCCCTGGAAGATGTATAATTTGCAACATTTCTTCCCATCCACAGCTGCCTGTTCACTGTGTGGGTGTCCTTGATACAGTCTCATTTGTCTACTTTTTCTTCTGTTGCTTGTGTCTTTCTTTCCAAGAAATCACTGTCAAATCCAATGGTATGAAGCTTTTGCCCTATGTTTTCCTCTAAGAATTTTAGCCCAGACATTATGTCTTTGGTCCACTGTGAGTTAATTTTTGCATGTAGTATGGGGTAATATTGCATCACCCCATCTTTTGCATTGGATATCTGATTTTCCCAACGCTATTTGTTGAAAACTCATTTGACCGTCTGAGAGAGGGTTTATCTCTGGCCTCTGTTCCACTCCGTCAGTCTAAATGGTATCTTTATGCCAGTACACATTTTTATTACTGTAACTTTGTAATAAGTTTTGAAATTGGGAAGTCTGAAATTTCCAGTGTTGTGTCTCAAAATTGTTTTGGTTACTTTGGGCCTCTCGAGATTTCATCTGAATTTTAGGATGAATTTTTCTGTTATTGCAAAATGGTTGAGGTGTTGCTGGAAAGCAGAAACCTGTAGGTCTGCGCTACACTGCATCTCAGTAATACACACGATGAGCTACCGTGACATTTGTGTCTTTAATTTTTCAGCAGTAATTTGTAGTTTTCTATGTACAAGTGTTTGGTCTCCTGGTTACGCTTATTCATAAGCATTTTATTCTTACTGATGCTATTGTAAATGGAATTATTTCCCTAGTCTTTTTGGATTATTTGTTAGTGTATAGAAACACAACTGATTTTTGCGTGTGGAATTTTGTTTCCTAAAACTTTTAAGTTTTATGCATGAAGTTTTATGGCTTTAACAGTTTTTTTGTGGACTATTTATGGTTTTCTACATATATCATGTCATCTGCATACTGACAATTTTCTTTCCAGTTTGGATGATTTTTTCTTCTTCTCCTCCTTCTCCTTCTCCTTGTTTTCTCTGAATACTAGGACTTCCAGTGTTATGTTAAATTGAAGTATTATGTTAATAATTGTCTTGAATTTTGAGGGAAAACTTTGTCTTTTGTCATTGAATATGAGTTTTTCATATAAGGTTTTCATTGTTTTGAAGTAGTTTCTTGTATTTGTACCTTGAGATTTTTCTGAGACAAGGTCACATTCTGTAGCCTAGGTTGACCTTGAATTCATGATCTCCTGCCTCAGTCTCCCACATGCCACTAGGTCCAGTATGAGGTACTCAATTCTGTTAAATACCTTTTCTGGATCACTTGGGTTAGTCATGTCTTTTTCCCCCTTCATTTCATTAATGTGATGTGTTACAGTGATTTTTATATGTTGAACCATTCTTACTTACATTCCAGGAATAAAACCCACTTGATAATGTTGCATAGTCCTTTTATTGTACTGTTGAATTCTTTGCTAGTAATTGGTTGAGAATTTTTATGTCTATATTTAGCAAGAGAATATTGGTTTGTAGTTTTATACCTTTGTCTGGATTTGGTACTGGGTACTACTGGCCTCACAGAATGAGTCTGGAAGATTCCTAGCTCAGCTGGGTATTGTGGCACATGCCTGTAACTCCAGCATTTAGGAGGCTGAGGCAGGAGGATCACTGCGAGTTTGAGGCCAGCCTGAACTGCATAGTGAGACCCTGTCTCAAAAAGATGGGGGAAAAAATCCCTACCTCTTCAATTTTTCAGAAGCACTTGAGGAGGACTGGAATTGATTCTTTAAACATTTAGTAAAATTCACCAGTGAATTCATCAGGTCCTGGGTTTTTCTTTGTTGCCAGGTTTTTGATCATTGATTTACTCTCCATGGTGTTTACAGGTCTACTGAGATTTTTTTTCTTTATGTTTCTTCAGTCTGGGTGTTTCTAAGAATTCACTCATTGTATCTAGGATATTCATATGATACATTATTCATAATCTCTATTTCTGTAAAACCAGCAACCACCCCTCTTCATTTCTGGTTAGTTATTTGAGTCTTCTTTCTTGTATTAGTCAGTTTAGCTAAGTTTGTCAGTTTTGGTGATATTTTCTTTTTTCCCCATTCCCGTATCCTTCCTTCAACCACGCCTCCTCCACCCCACTAACAAAAGCTTTGTTTCTGTTTTTTCCTTTTTTTCTCACTTTTCCCTTCTTTTCCTTTCCCTCTCCCTCCTCCCACATTTGTTGATGCTTTCAAAGATTTCACTTTTTTCTCTTGTTTTTTCCATTTCCTACTCATTTATTTTTGCCCTAATTTTTATTATTTTTTCCTTCCTTCTACTAGCTTTAGGTTTAGTTTTTTTCTCTTTTCTCCAATAACTTAAGGTGTAGAGTTAGGTTGTTGGCTTCAAGTCTTCTTTAGTACAAGCATTTAATAAATTTACATTAGAAGCAATTACCAATAGGAAAGGACTTACTCTTGACACTTCGTTTTTTTGTCTGTCTTATGGCTTTTTTGTCTTATGTTCAGTTGATCTTTTTTGTAGTGGATATAGTTTAACCCCCTTCTCCCTTTCTTTTGTATACATTCTATGGGTATTTTTTTTTGTGGTTACCGTGGAGATTACATTAAACATCCTAAAAGTTATAAGAATTCATTTTTAAACTAATAACAATTTAAGTTCAATTGAATACATTTACTCCTTTACAACTCTGCCCTTCAACTTTATTATTGAGGTCAAGATTAGATCTTGGATGCTTGTGTCTTTTTTTTGAGGGGGTACTAGGGATTGAACTCACGACCTTGCACTTGCCAGGCAGGTGCTTGTGCCACTGAGCTGTATCTCTGCCCTGCTTTTTGTCTTTTAAATGCTATACAAGATTTAATAGAATTTTGAACCAAGACTATAATAATATAGGTCAGGCCAGGGATATAGCTCAGCTGTATAAGTACTTGCCTGGCAAGCACAAGGTCCTGAATTCGATTCCTGGTACCAAACAAACAAAAAAAAGAATAATACAGGTCTTTAGCTCTGTCCTCAGAATTACATTTATGGGACAACTTTGTATTTTCACATAGCATCATGTTTCTGTCTAATGTCTTTTTATTTTGATTTGAAGAATTTCCTTTGTTATGTCTTGTAAGCTAGGTCTAGATGTAATGAATTTTCAACTTTGATCTGGGAATCTCTTATTTTTGCCAGATAATTTGTGATCAGCAATCTTTTTCTTTTTTTTTTTTTTGTACCAGGAATTGAACTTGTGACCCTGTGCTTGCAGGGTAGGTACTTACACCACTGAGCTGAACCCCCAGCCCAGCAATCTTTTGCTTTCAGTACTATGTTTGTTTGAAGCAGGGTCTCCCTATGTAAGTACTAGATAGCCCAGGCTGGCCTTGAACTCACATGACCCTCCTGCTTCTCAAGTGCTGGGATTACAGGTATGTGCCATCATACCTGGTTGATCTTTAAATCTACAAGGTTTTGGTGAGGAATTCACTGACAATATTATACAATCTGTCTTCTACGTGAAAAGTCACTTTTCTCTTACTGACTTAAAAAGTCTTTGACTTTTGACAGTTTGATTATAATGAGTCTCAGTTTGGGTCTCTGGGTTTATCCCACTTGGAGTTTGAGAAGTTTTTGACCATTTCTCTTCAAAAAGCTGTCTGCCTCTTTTTCTGGTCTTCTGAGTCCAAAAATTTATTGGTCCACTTAGTGGTATGTGGTAAATGCCTTAGTTTCTGTATTTTTGTTCTTTTCTCACTTTGCATTTCAGACTTAATTTGTTTTTCAGACTTGGATAATTGCAAATGACTGTCTTTAAGTTCTTTGATTCTTTCAAATCTGCTGTCGAACCCAAATGAGTCTTTCAATTCAGCTCCAGAATTGTCTTATTCGTCCTTTTTCCTGTATTCTCATTGTTCATGCATCATTTTCTTGATTTCGTGTGGTTGTCTCTGTTTTCTTTCCGCTCATTAGACACATATAAGATGGTTATATGGAAGCTCTTGTCAAGTAAGTCAGAGCTCTGTGTTTCTTTAGGGTTGGTTTCTGGAGATTTATTTTGTTCCTTTGAGTGGGCCTTGTCTCCTTGTTTCTCTGGTGAATATTAGGCATTTGAAAAGACAACTACCACTTCCAGTCTTTGGCGACCTCCTCTGTGTGGGAAAAGATGTTCACTCATCTCTCGCGAGATCCTCTTGGACCTTTTCTGGGGCCACGGGGATGCCTTCCCCCACTTAAACGTGCGTTCATTCCACATGTCCTCATTGCACTGGGTCTCATGCCACCTACTTCCCAGGAACCTAGACGCTGCGTCGTTTTCCTCTGCCCGTGATTGTTTCCCCAGGTCTCCTGCCGTCCTGTAGCCCCTGCAGCTCTCTCGCAGGGTCTTGACCGCTGCTTTCAGAACCTTCCAGCCTGGAACGGGAGCTGTGCCGCTGTCGTCCGCAGAACTCCAGGGCAGACGGGACACACAGCAGCCTCCCATTTTTAAGAAACTACCAAACTCTTTTCCGCAGTAGGTGCACCGTTTTACACTCCCGCCAGCAATGCGGTCCTGTCAGCATTTGGTAGTACCACTGTTTATCATTTTAACTGTGCTAAGAGGTGATCAGTGTTAGTTACCTCGTTCCTTAAGGCAGACTGGTAAACACTTTTTCACATGCTTATTTGCAGTCCATTATCTTAGGTGAGAGGTCTGTGTACTTTGCTCATTTTCTGTTTAGATTCATGTTCCACTATTAGGTTTTAAGAGTCCTATATATTCTAGACAAGTCCTTGGCCAGATATGCTTAAAGTTCTTTTTTGTCGGTCTGTAGCTTGCCCTTCTACCCTGGTCACATGGTCTTCACAGAGCAAGTGTTTAACTTACATGAAGTCCAGTTTCTTAATTTTTTTTTTCCTTTTATGAATCATGCTCTGGGAGACTTCTAACAACCCTTTACAAGGTGGCCTTGTTGTTGTTGTTGTTGTTTTTAACAGTTACATTTTTAACTGTAGTTCAGTTTATTTAATAGAGAGTCTTAGGGTCAGCACTGTCGAGTCAGTTTAGACGAGACAGTGATGGCATCAGTGTCTTCAGAGCTATTAGCAAAGCGTCATGTCCTTTCTGGAATTCTGTCTGAGATCTAAGGTTTTGACCCTTGCTTGTTAGCAGTACTGTGTCTACTCCCCTTTGATCGTCTCTATTCCTGGTTTCCTATTTCATAAATTTCTCTTAATTTCTTCCTTCTGCTTTCCTTGGATCACACCAGGGATCAGCCAACTTTCTCTCTTGAGGAGCAGACAGTAAATACTTTCAGCCCTCCAGGCCGCATGGTCTGAGTTGTAAGTACTTGGTGGGCGCTGCCAGCAGAGCAGAGAGCAGGGCCAAGTGAGCGCCCGGTCTAGGATGGCGTTTACAGAAGCCATTGTGGAGAACTTAAATCCTAAGTGAGAAGGAACAGGCATAAAACCTAACTTGATACTTTTTCTGTTAAGGGTTCATTCTGCTCTCTTCTGTCGTTGCTGGTAGATCTCTTCTCTGCTTGTTCTTCCATGAAAGACCTGCCCTTTCTGTGCTCTTTGGCAGCCTCTGGGACTCATGCTTCAGTTTTTCTGCAGGTCTGTCCTGATGGGTTTGGATTTAGTACCAGTGTTTGGGACTCCTGATGCTTCCTGACCTCGAGGGGACTTGTCTCAATGCCACATTTTCTCATTCTGGAACTTATAGACACATTGTGTCCTCTCATTGCCATCTTCCCTGTGTTGTATTTTCCAGTTCATTGATTTTTTCTTCTGCTGTTGACTCTGTTAAGTTTTAAATTTCTGTGAAAGTTACTTCTTGAAGTTGCTTTGGGCATTCTGCTTGTCATTTCTCAATGTTTCTTTTCTTTTCTTTTTTTTTTTTTATCAGTACCAGGGATTGAACTCACGACTGCATGCTTGCAAGACAGGCACTTATGCCACAGAGCTAAATCCTCAGCCCCCCAATGTTTCTTTTATATCTTTAAGGATCTCATGCAGCCACTTGTTCTGGCTTCTGGGGGTCTTGGTGGCCATTATCGTGGTGTTTGCCATTGTCACTTATGTCTGTGCCTGTGACATTGGTGGAAGGAGGGTTTCTAGGCATTGAAGGTGGCATTCATTCAGCTCCTCTAGTGGCACGTCTGTGTTTATGGGTTTCTAGGTGACATTTTTTTGTGACAGGGCCTCATTGTGTAGTTTAGACTGGCCTCAAACTTGTGACAGTCTTTCTGCCTCAGCTTCCCCAATGCCTGGCTTCCAGGTGACTTTACACGGTGCTCTAGACACTCAGCATGGGGAAGCTTTAGACTTGTCTCTTTCTGCTAAGTGTTGCTTTGCGCATACCTCTAGGGTGGACTCCTGGCTCACTGTATAAGGGAGTGTGTATCCTCCTTCCTTGGCAGGGGTTAAGAGAAAGGAACTGTTTCCCTTTGGGAGGGAAGCAGAGCCAGATCAGGGTCAGAGGGCCTACAGGCCACACTTACCACACTGTGGAGGAGGGTCGAGGGGCACGGCACTCCGAGTACACAAGTGTATGTAGGCAGCTGCCAGGTTGCAGGCAGGTGACAGCCCCTGGCTTTCACAGATGTCCTGCAGGCAGAGGCTGAGGAATGGTGCAGGGTCCACCTGAAATTGGCACCAGCCCCAGTCTCTACCTGCTCATTGAACCCTTGGCATAGCCCAAGGAATGGGGCAAGGGTCTCTTCTTCCCATGGTCCATCTGAGCAGCCTCCCACCAGGCTTGACCTTGCACTCACCACCTGGAAGCAGGTCCCCAGGCTAGAGTGGGTGTCCTGGAAGAAGGCCTGGCAGCTGGAGCTCTGTCCTGGGCATGCTTGCTGTGTCCTCTCCATGTCTCTACAGTCCCCACCCACCTGAGGACACAGACGTGAGACTCGAGCCTCCTGCAGCCCATTTCTCTCATGAACAGACCCCACCACCACTGGTGCATCAGCCTCAGTAGAGAAACAAGAGGGACCCAGTGGGTGCTTCCTGGGTAAGAGTCCCTTTGGCCCTGAGTCTCCAGCCCTCACCCCTGAGTCCTAGTGAGATGGAGGCTCACCTGCCAGGCGTGGGCCAGCTCCTCCAGGCTGTGGGCTAGAGTGCCATCTGGCAACATCATTTCGTCACCTGCCTCGTTGTTGTTGGTGCCCAGCAGGCCAGCAGAGATACCTGTGGGGCAGGATGGGTGTGTTGGGAGAGCCTGTGTCCCTGCTCCTGCAGGATATGTGGGTGGGAAGAGCCTAGGTACAGCATAATCCTGCCCACCCCACGCTGGAGGACCACACTCAGAGGGGAGGAAACAGGAGAGAAGGGAAGTGTCTGAGGACAGCTTCTGGGTCCCTTCGTGCCCCTCCTCATGGCATCCATGGTGTTCTTTATCACAAGCTGGTAAAGGGCACCTGTGAGGACTGACCTCAGCCTGGATCATCTGTAAACGGGTTGGGAACTCACAGGACCAAGCAGCAGAGAGCAGCTGCACTATGCTAAAGACGAGGCCATTGGTTATGGCCTTTGTCCCTGGTGAAAGGACTGTCTCAGCAGGGGACTGGCCAGGGAGGTTCCTCCTACTCTGAACCTCTGGGCTGTGCTCCCCTGGCTGCTTAGACTGTGAGCCCCAAGGAGCTGGAAGCCTGGGGTCTCCTCGGAGGTCAGCTGTGGTCCAGCTGAAAGAGGCCCTTCCAGGCAGGGCCCACGCTATGGGATCCAAACCCACCATGGTGCCAGAGGCCCAGGGTCAGGCCACAGAGGCCAGCTCGCACATCACAGGAGACAGAGACGCCGTCCTCACTGGTCAGCTCAACCCTGGGCACGTCCCTCCTCATCTTGGCAGGGGGTAAATCAGAGTCCGGGCAGCTGTCCCCATCCTGGGAGAAGTCATACAGCCTGTAGGCCTGTGGACCAGGTGGGGACTGAGCCAGATGTGCTGATGACAAGCTCCAAGTGCCACCCCCCGGGGAGGCTCTGTCCCCTCTGTCACACCCTCTCACTGACCTGCAGACTGGGATAGAGGACGAGGGTTGTGTGGTTCAGCGCCACATGCAGGACCCTGAGCCCTGAGCCCACCCGGCTCAGCCGCAGGGAGAAAGCGTTGTGAGCAAAGTCCTTGGCCAGCAGGATGCTGTCACAGTGGGCGCTGAGGCCCCACACCCTGCCATCGAAGGTCACCACATGCCGGGCCCCGGCCACCACGGCGTAGTCTGGGGAGAAGAGCCAGAGCAGGCTGAGCGCCCGACAGTCAGGACCTGGAACGATGGTCTCCAGCGTCAGTGTCCCCACCTTGAGGGCAACTCCCACCTGCACCAGCCTCACGCTGACCCCACCCGATAAACTTCCCAGCCCAGCCTGGGCCTACATTGCCTCTGTGTGAAGAGCCCGGGCCTGTGGCTCATGCTTGTTACCCACACAGGCCACCTGTGGTGCCACCTCTGCTTCACACAGGAAGAAACTAAATCCTAGAGAGGTCAGTGGCCTTGTGGGCCCCACGGCAAGGCTGAGTAGGATGCAAACTTCCCCCAGGCTTCCTACAACTGGCCCCAGTCCCAGGAGGGCTCTTGGCCATGGGCCCAACCTGAGCAACAAGTCTGGACTCAATTAGCCTTCTGCTGCAGCTGGAGGTCGGCCTTGGCTTCCGCAGCAGCGGCCCTGGGGGAAGGAGCTGGTCTGGAGCTCTAATGGCTCTGCACTCCCTTCTGCTGGGCAGAGGTCGGGCTCTGGGTTCCTCAAATGACCTCAGGGAGGCCAATGACCTCCTGGAGCCCTGGAGCCCTAGCGCAGTGACTAAACCTTTGCAGGCTTCCTTGACGCTGGCCCCGCAGGCTCCTGCTGCTGCTGTGCCCTGCAGAACAGAGGGGCTCCCATGGCAGGACTCACACTCCAAGGGGCTCCCCAGCAGGCGGTGGCGGAGCCCGTACCACTCGGCCAGCACGTTGGCCCTGTATAGCTCTCGGAGGGGCTGCAGCAGCTTCTCCTCCACCAGGTAGCTGGTTACCCGGACCGTGTCCAGGGGCTCGTGTGTTGCAGGCAGCAGTGGCAACGTTACCAGCACTGAGCAGTTCCTGGAGGGAACAAGGAGGAGCTGGAGACCGGGAAGCCAGGGCCCTACCTTCCTTTACTTTAGGACGTGACACGGCGACTCCAAAATAAGGTCAGTTAGCAGGCAGCATCACAGCCCCTCTGCGGACACTGGTCTGTTATCACAAGCCAGGCGGAGGTGGCTGAATGTGGAGGCTGACGCCCCGGTGTAGGGACCCTGAGCCCTGGTGTGAGGACCCTGGTGTAAGGACCCTGCGTCTGACCTCCTGCTGGGTGGCTCATGCAATCTGCCCTGTGAGGTATAGACTCCGGGGCCCACATCTGTGCACTGTATTGTAGGGGGAACAGGAGCTGCAAGAACATTCGCCATGGAGCTGAGGGGCTTTGAACGTTCTAGGGTTTAGGGGAGCCCTGTGGAGCCTTCGCAGGATGTACAGCATGATGTCAGGCCACCCTCAGCTCACCGTAGGGTGGTGGGGCATGGGTAGCAGGCAGCCTCATTTACCTTCTCCCAGGAGGTGTCTCAGACCCCTCCCTGCTGCTGTGTCCCCACCTGTTGGTGAGAGCTCCCACTCTCTCACCAGGTGGCCCCTACTCCCTGTTTTCACATGATGGCCTACCAACTCGCCCCTCATAACAGCCTCCCTCTGCAGCTTTATCTGGGAGGTGGGCATGGCCCCATTTTACAGGTGAGGAAAATGAGGCACAGAGCACTGATCCAGGGAAGCCCTAGTTAGAAGCAGACCTGGACTCAAACCAGGATTCAGGGCCCAAGTTCCCCAGTCCCCGGCTTGGCACAGAGACTGGCTCCACCCTTCTTTCAGGGCTGGTGACTTCTGTCCCAGCACCCAAGAGGCTCGGCAGCCTGGGCCTTGAAGGCCAACTGGCCATCACCTGTTAAGTAGGATTACAGGGACACATACCATGTCCAGCTCAAAGGGAGCTTTTTAAATGGAAAGCACAGCACATCCTTTCCCAATTCAAATGGATCTGTGTGTTCCCATCTCAGAGGACACCACAAACCCCTGAAGCCCCAGGCTCCTGGCACCCTCAGTCTTAGGCTCATCCACTTTCCTTCAGCTCGGTCTGCTCCAGTGCCACCAGCTCCTTGTATCCCTCAAGCAGGCTAGCACATGCCTGCCCCCAGGCCTTTGCACTGGCTCTGCCCTCTGCCTGGAACTCCTGCCTCCCCTCCTTCAAGCCCCAGCTCGCAGTCCATCTTATTCAAACTGCCCATGGCTCTGCCACTGATGGTGCCCCACAACCCACAGTGCTGGCTGCCACTATCTGTAGCACCAGCTCCTAAGCCATAGGCCCGGCTCGGTAAACTGCTCAGAGGAGCACAGCCACTCTGTGGCCTGGTTTTGGATGGTCTGCAGCCAGAAGTGGTTTTTATGTATTTGAAGATAAGCTAGAATATGTACAGTCCCGGAGCCTAAAATGCTCCACAGTGTCCATCTCATTCTCTCTCTGCAGTGCCTGAACACTTCACGGAGAACTCCTACAATACCTAAGGAATGAAGAGCGCTCGAGCCTCAGTTTCCCATCTGTAAGGTAGGGACTGCTGATGCTTCCAGAAAGGAGTAAATGGAATCTAGGTGTCGAGGTGTTCAGCATGGTGCCCCAGCTGTGGCAGGGATGCAGATGTCACTGCTGGTCCCAGGTTACCTGGCTGAGAAGTGGTACATGTGCAGCAGGGGTCTGCAGAGCCGCCTCAGTGCCCTCGAGAGTGTGGCTTCGGCCCAAGACAGCACCTGATGGGCAGCCTGGAGTGCGCAGTGACAACTGTCAGGGCCACTGTCCCCGGGCCAGGCCCCCCCACCCCTCACCCCACCTTACCAGCTCCAGGGCTGCCCTGATGGGCCTCAGCTTCCAACCAGCCGGCAGCGTGGGCACCCAGGCCTGCAGCCACTGCAGGGCCTCTTCCGCCTGCTCCTGCCACACCTCATCCAGGGGCCGCGGCATCACCTCCAAGTAGGCATCCTTCAGTGTGGCCAGGGGCCCTGCAACAGGCCACCGCCGCCTGCCGTGAGACGCCGGGGCCCGTCCACAGCCCTGTTGCCCCAGCCAAGGAAACAGCCTTCTCCAGAAGAAGGCAGGCGAGAGGCACTGCAGACAAGAGGGGGCACGCAGGCCCCAGTAGTGTCCTCTCAAAGCCCTCGTCACAAGGCCGGTGCTTGTCTGGAGCCAGGAACCTGACTGGAGAGGCTCACACTGTCCCTAGATCCAAGGATGAGGGGTCCCTGTGCCCTGCTGTGTGTGGATGGCCGGCCTGCCTGCCTGCCTGCCAATAGCTCTGCCCAACACCCAGGCGCTGACTCTGCAGGGCTCCCCTGGTGGACAGCATCTCTCAGGTGGTGTCACAGGGCACTCAAGTGCATCCTGTGTGATAGCACCAGGGCCTCCCTGGGCGTCACCCTAGAACAGTGGGCAGGCCAGAGGCCCATGGTGTCCTGAGGGCCTTTGGCACAGGGTGTTTCCTAACCAGGACAGAGGCCCTGGAATCCTACCGCAGTGAGCTGGATGGAGAACCTGGGCGGGGTCTGGGGAAACCACAGCAGCAGGCCTGAAAGAAATCAGGGCCAAGGGCCATACAGCCATGCAAGGTGAGGAGTGGTCCACATGAAGTTGGAAAGAGATCGTCTTGTGACTGAGACAGTGCCTGGTCATGGTCACGTGTGCAGGGTGCGCCCCACCCACACTCACGGTCCAGCTCAGTCCGCAGCTGCTCCAGTTCTGCTTGCAGCCACTCCAGGTAGAGCGGGAGGTGGCGGGTCAGCACCAGCTGGACCTGGCTTCGGCCCCACCGGGAGGCCACCGCCTGGCTGCTCCTCCGCAAGGTCCCCAGCCCTGCCTGGGACAGTTGCAGCAGGAAGCCTGCTGTGCTGTCCAGGGTACCCACCGGCTGCACCTAGGCAGGAAAGCCAAGGCAGGAACAGAGCATTGCAGACCCTCTTGCCTGGGTGCAGAGGGCACAGTCAGGCTAGAGCGGGCTCCCCATGCACTGCTCTGTTCTGCCTCAGCCTACCCACCAGCCGCTGGAACCTGCTTGCGTAGTCGCCCATGCTTCGGAGCTTCTCTTCCAGCTGGGCTTGCACCTGGGACCCAACCGCTGCGATCCTGGACTATGGGGACAGAGGAACAGGCTGGGGCTTTAGGGCCTCATAGGAAGGAGAAGGAAGAAGGGTCTCAGAGCCAGCTGCAGGCACCCAGGATGGCATGGGTCATGCCCTGGGGACAGTTGTGCTGGTTTTCTGGGCATGGAGGACCCCAAAGGACTTGAGGGATCCTGGTGCTTTGGCTTCTGCCTGGAAGAGACCAGCAATAGCCCCTGTCCCTGCCCAGCCCTCTCACCTCCACGAGGTCCAGCAGTGTCCCTGGGCAGCCATGCACCTCCAGGCGGAGGCTCTGGTTGGCAGCCTGCAGGGCCAGGCGTCCCAGGGGCTGGGCAGGCTGCTCCCCATCCTGCAGCAGAGCCTCCACCTCAGCGGTCTGCCCGTGGGCACATGCCTGCAGCACCATGCTCTCTGCTCTGCTTCCTGGGGCCAGAAAGGGACATGTGGTTGTACCCATGCCTTCTGCATCTGCTCCCAGCTGCCCACTCCTGCACCGCACAGCCTGCTATAGCTCCCAAGTGGTCCGGGCAAGGACTTGAAGGCCTTGAGCTGTGCCATCTGAGCTTTCTTGTCCACTCGAAGCTCCCACATACCCATCTCCATTAACTGCGCCACACCCTCCCAGGGTCACCTGCCCAGCAGTTAGCACAGGTGACTACAGAGGCCGGGGGCTGCCATGGAGTCCTCACAGAGGGTCCTTGGAGTTCTGAGCACCCACCCCTGTCTTCTGTGGCACCACAGCAGGGCCTGGCCACTTTCTACTTACCGTCCTCATGGGCCACGGTGGCCTGGAGACA
Source organism: Dolichotis patagonum (assembly GCA_004027295.1). Classification (NCBI taxonomy): domain Eukaryota; kingdom Metazoa; phylum Chordata; class Mammalia; order Rodentia; family Caviidae; genus Dolichotis; species Dolichotis patagonum. The sequence goes on along the minus strand of PVJX010009695.1, from coordinate 34,034 downwards.
GCTGGGGACCTGAGACACAGACAGCCTCACCTTCTCACTCGGCCTGTCCATGCTTCCCTCCAGCTGGGCCAGGGTTTGGGAAGCCGAGGTAGAGAGCTGGCCCTGCAGGGCAACCCACTGGGCTGTGGGGCCTCGGAGCTGCAGGGAACAGAGGGAAAACGATGGCCACCCTGCTGCCCTGGAGCATGGGACCCCACCCCCATCCTGCTGCAGAGTACTAAGGAAAAACCCACGGAGAACCCATCAGCCCAGCGGCACCTGCATCCAGGTGGCTTAAAAGTCCTGCTGCCCTGGCCACACTCCAGAGATAGGATTAATGGGTCGGGGGCCCGGCTACCACCCAGTGTCTGGCGGTTCCACCTGCAGCCTAGGCTTTCTTGGTTTGCATCAGAACTACTGCAAAGGTCCCAGCAAGTTCAAGGAGGCCCTGTGGGCACCTCCCGGCCTCAGCCTAGGTCACTGAGCAGTGCGCCAGGGCCTCGAGGGAGGAGCACAGGTGGAGTTGGCATGGTAGGGGGTGGGACAGAGTCAAATGCTGCAGTACCTGCAGAGAAGGTGCCACCCTGCAGTGGAGAGACAAGGGCTAGGGAGAGGCTGTGGTGAGAGGAAAGGCAGGCCTGCCCTCCATTCTAGTTCAGACAGTGCAGCTAATGAGCTATAACCAGCGTGTCACTATCTCTGGGCCTCAGCTTCAAAATCTATAATGTGATGTAGAACAGTGGTTTTCAAAACTTAGCAGGAAAAAAATAAAAACAGCAGAGACCAGAATCACTGTGTGTATGTGTGATTGTGTATGAGAGTGACAGAGAGACAGACAGCTTGTATTCCTCAGGGGTGGGTTGAAGTTCAAATCCCCAAGGCCTGTTTATGTGATCTCGCTCCCGAAGGGCTGCTGCCTCACTGACGATTTTGGGTTTGGGACGTCCAGAACCTGACATTAGTTTCTGTTGCCTGAAGCCCCTAAGTTGGTGATACTCTGTCCCAGTGGCCCAGGACCCTAATACAGGTGCTTCCCCAAAGGTTCCTTCCCCAGAGGCCTCTGGGGTGGTGGCTGGGGCTGGAGCCCAGGGATCCTCATGAAACCTAACAGGCAGCCTGCTTGGGGGGGTGAGGGCATCTACTCTGATGGCTGCTACCCAAAGCTCTGCCTCACTGGGTAAGAAGGACTCTATCTTCTGTGGGGCTGGGTGAAGGGTGCCCTCCCTGAAGCTACCCCCCGCCCCAGGGAGCACCACATTGGTGCAAGAACCAAACAAGACAGGGAGAAACTGCTGTCCTCTCTGAGGGCCCCAGTGTGGGGCAAGCAACACAGCAGGCGGGAGTTACCAAGAGGTGCTCGGGGTGGAGGCCTGGAAGTGTGGTGCTCACCAAGGGCCCAGCCTGTGCCCGGCCACAGGGCCCTCGTCCCAAGCCCCAGGGGGAGGGAGGGAGGGAGGCATTGGGAAGGAAGCACGAGTGCCGGCTGTGTGTAGACACTGGGTAGATGTCTGTTTCAGCCTGACACCTCTGAAAAGTGGGCCATATCTGTTCCCAACCAACAGAAGGGAAGACTGAGGCTCAGAGCAGAAAAATCAAAAGATTGAGGTCACCCAGCCAGGAGACACAGGCTGGGGGGCAGCACAGTGACAGACAGTGACAGACTGCCTACTGTTGCTCCCTGGGCAGAAACGAAAGGAGAAGCCCCCTTGGAAAAGACCTATTGACAGGTACAGATGAGGAAAGAGGCTCAGAGAGGGCCCCTCCCGAGGTCCTGCGTGCGGCCAGGTGGGGGAACTGCAGGCCCTGGGCTGCTGGGGGCAGAGGAGAGGGCTGGTCAGTAATAATCAATAATACTCAGTGGCTCTGTCCCGTCAGGCTGTCTTCTAGGTGACCTACGTGCACTAACCCTTAATCTTCCCCTTCTCACGGGAGGGGAGGAAAGTGTCTGCCTGAAAGAGGCCTGGCTGGGACAAGCCAATTGCTATCTCTCAGCTATAGCAAGGGCCAGGTGTCAGGGTAATGGAGGAGCTGCCTTGTCAGGGGGAAGGTCAGGCCAGGGGCTCACCAGTGTCCCCTAGAGAGAAGCTCTAACTCTCAAGACTTGGGGTGACCTGCAGTTCTAGTGGATGACCACTAGATGGCAGGGCAGCCCAGGCAGTGGATCACTGCTCAGGGAGGATTACAAGGGATGGGGTGCGTCTTCCTGGGCACAGTCAGTCAGGGACACTCACCTCTAACTCCCCGGAGAAGCTGGATGCAAGGGGCCTGCTGTGGTTGTGCAGGGTCAGGCTGAGGTTCAGGCCGGGGTCCGAGTGTAGAGCGAGGCCCAGCTGCCAGTGGGAATGTAGCAGGAGCTGCCCGGGGCCCAGGCTGTGTTCCCCGGAGACGGAGAGGGTCTGGCGGGACAGCCCCAAACCGCGGGTCATGGAGCTGCAGAGGTGGCAGCTTCCTCTCCCCACCACCTGGTCCATGCCCCACCCCGCTGCCTGGCAGCAGGACAGGCCCCTCAGAAATGCAAGTCCAACCTTTTCCCACCACACAGAGCCTCAATGTCCCTGCATAGCATAGAAGCCGGGCCACTGCTGGGCCAGGGGGCCACAGAGTCTCCTAACTGCAGCCCACCCTGCCACGTTCTGCACACACCACACACTCACTCCTGCCTAGGGCCCAGCGCCTCCCTTAACCTGTCCTTGTCAAGCCCTGACCACAGACCTGTTCTGTGTCCTCCACCCCTGACCTCTCTGTCCCCCACTTAGGGCAGGGACCCGTTCATGGACTTAGCACCGAGGCTGCTCTGCTGGCGCAGTGGCAGAGCCAAGGAGGAGACCATGTGGCTCATGCAGCCTGAAATGCTTCCGCTCTGTCCCTTGACAGAGAAGGGCTCAGTGGGTGGAGGACTGGACAGACGTTGTAAACCCCAATATCGAGTTCAGTCATCCAAGTATTGTAAGCCTCTTTCTAGTTTTCCTTACAATCCAAAAAGTTATATTTGTAATCTCATTGAGACGTCATTGGAATCCCAGCAAGTTAATTCCAACCTACCACCACCAATGCAACCCACGGTGAGAGTAAAAACACCAAGACATGTTCCAAGTGAAGGGCAGCCAAGGGGTCCTAAATCCAATCCCCATGAGGACATGAGGGCCCTGACCCTAGGCCTCTCCCAGAATTAATTATCTTGTGAAGACGGGGGGGGGGGGGAATGTATGTTAAGGGATGAGTGACTGAGGATGGCGGGATTACGTGAGTAACTTGAACTGGCTGGGCAGGTGAGAGATTGGCATCTCTGTAAATTGCAGAGATAAAGATATGTAGAAGGATCAACTCACATAATCCAATTTAGTAGCAATGGAATTGTTTTGGGGGGCTATCGATATGCAAACTCTTATGCCCTGGGGGGTCATAGCCTCTTTATCTTGAGGCTCTACCCAGTTGACATTCCCAGAACAATTTGCTCTAACATCTCAGGTGCTCATGTCCTGTATTTATCTGTATTTATCTGTTCTTCGTAGAACACCAGGGACCAGGACTGTCTGTGGCTACAGAGATTGCATGTTAGCACCTCAGCTAGCCTTATTTGCGATGCTTAGAGCCAATTGAAGAGAGAAGGAAATACCCTGGCCAGCTTTTACATATCAGTATAGGGAAATGAGTCTCTAAATAATCAAAGTCACAGTAATTGTTCTGGATTCAAAGGGAGTCACTGGAGTTGTCTCCCACATCCACAGATGAAAGGGTAGGAACACGGTGGGCAGAGGGAAGATGGACTGGACAGAATTAGCACAGCTAGGAAGCACAGAGGAGGAAAAGGACCCCAGCATTTTCCCATCCACAACAGCAGGGCAACTCTCGTTTCTGCACCCCTGTATCGCATCCGCTAATCCTCAGGCGCCCTACACACTAGAACCACAGCCTCTCCTGCCCCCCACGAACACAGGAAGCTCACAGACAGGCCCTGCCCAGTCACCCAGACTCCAGACAGCAGAGCCACCATGCTGGCATCTGACTGCCTCCCTCAGGCCCTGAGCTCTGCACATGCTGTCCCCCCACTTCCAGAGGTCCCCATCCCTCCACTGGCCCTTTGCCCAGGGCACACTCACCCTGGGCAGGTCACACAGGCCTGGGTGGAGGGCGTGGAGTGGAGAAGCTGTCTCCACTTCTCCCCTGAGGCTCTGCTGGCCACAGGAGGCCGGGAGGATGTGCTCAAGTGTGGCCTCCACATGGACTCTGGCTGGTTGGGGTGGCTGATGCTTCTGGAATGAAGGGACACCACAGGGCAGGGGTTGCAAGAGTGCCCATACCAGCTATGTTGGGGGTTCTCTACAGGGACACAGCCAGAATCCCAGCACAGAGCCCTTGTCACAGCTACTGCCAGGACTCTGGGGCACTGTGACACCAAGGGTCTCAGGAGCCTGGGTAGGTGGCCCAGGTGGAAGAAGGGCCATCAGAGCCAACTTTCCTCACTTCTCAGTGGCCTGGTTCCTGTCCCTGGATCTGCAGAACACCCATCACTGTGACCGGATGGGTGGAGGTGCTGGGGGAAACCCATGTCCCCAAGCCTCTGCGTTCCAACGCCCCACCTCGCAATCCTTGCCCTCTGCTCCTGGTGCGAGACTGAGGGTTTGCTATGCACCTGCTCTATCCTCCCGGGTCCTCACTACAGTCCCCTGGGAAAGGACAATGTACTCGATTTGTAGATAAGAAAACTGAGGCTCCACACAAAAATGAGGGGGCCGGGATCCCGCAGTGCAGCTGGCACATGAGCCCTGGACCTGAGGGCCCCTGAGCCAGCACTTTCTGCAGCCGCGGAGCCCCAGTTTCTGGCTCACCTCATACGTCACGTTCTGCTGCACCCGGTGTCGGCCCCAGGTCAGATCCAGCTGCTCACTGAACATAGCCGGGGTGTGTGCAAAGGCCCCGCAGGCCTGGAGGGTGCCCGGGCCCCAGGGTCCTCGGAGCTGGCAGGCAGGAAGATGGGGTGTGAGTGGGGCCAGCAGAAAGGCCGGGGGCCGGTGGCCCTGGGTGTGACTGGGCTGGCAGCAGGTGCGTACCTGCCCCGGAGAAGCGGCCAGGCAGCCGTCCCAGGCTGTGCTGTGCACGGAGCACCTGTGGGCCCAGGTGAGCTGCAGGGTCACAGGCTGTCCCCTGTCCCAGGCCAGCTGCACCTGCAGGGAGTTGGGGAAGCGCACCCTTGTCCCTGACAGGAACTGGGAGCTGGGGATCTGCCCTGCTGCCAAGCTCTGTGAGAGCTCAGGGCCCCCCAGATGAAAAGCAGGGACATTTGGAGGAAAACGCCCTAGCTCCAACACCACACCTGGCATTTCCAGAGCCAGAACCCAGATGAGCCCCTTGTTGGTGCCTTGGGGCCCTGTGTGGCCCTTGTCCTTCTCATCACCACCAGCACTGTCCCTCCCTTATCCCTGGCTCCACTGCATTGTTCCTGGCTTCCAGCTTTTCCTGACATCCTCGAGTCTTCTGCCCACAGGACCTTTGCACTTGCAACCCTGGGTCCTCTGCTGATGAGCAACCTCCTCCCCAGAGACCCACACTGACCACTAGCCCAGCTAGCCAGACCCTCAGTGTCCCCTTGGCTTGCTTCATGGTGCTTTTTGCAACTTCTGAATGTTTCATTTTCCCATTTGCTTGAGTCTGCCTGTTTTGCCTGTCTTGCCGTCATCTACTTCACAAACCAGGAAACTGGCTCAGAGAGGCAGCATGTGCTGCCAGCCAGGTGGGGAGGGTGCAGCTGCCCTGCTGTCCCTCCCCACCTGAGGCGCCCACAAAGCAGCGGACCATGGAAAGGACACTGGAGATCCAGTAGCAACGGTTCCCGTGTTAGGCAGGAGACCATGCTGCTGGGCACTTAACGTAGCATTGCTGAAGGAACGAGCGAGGGCAGGGCTCCTGGGGTGCCCCTCAGTGAGCCCTCACACCGAGTCCTTGCTGTTCCCCAACCCACCGTGCCTCATGCACAGCGTCTCCTGCAACGGCAAAGCTCCACTCACCTGTCGTCTCTGCCTGCCGTCCCCACTCCTGGCGAGGACCCTGGCCTCAGCGTGCCTCCAGGACAGGGGGAAGGGGTGAGCCAGGGCCAGGTGGGCGGCCAGCTGGCCCTTCCCCCACTGCAGAGAGGAGGAGATCGCCACCTGGGGAGGGGACAGCCGAGCCACAGCCTCCGCCCCCCCGCCCCCGCCCCAGCCCAGACACTGACTCCACACCAAGGCAGAGAGAAGAGAGCAGCCTGTTGGGACGGTGGTTGTCAGGGTAGGTACAGGGACCCGGCGCTGGTCACTGGAAGGTTCACGGGCCAGGGACCCGAGGGCTCTGCTCAGGCGGCAGGGCAGAGCTCAGCCTTGCCCAACCCCAGTGTCCACTGCCTACCTGGTCCCTGCCGTCCCAGCCGACAGCCAGCTCGTGCTGGTGGCTTCCTCCCTTGTGCTGGTGGCTTCCTCCCTCATGCTCCGCAGTCAGGAGAAGGCTGCAGTGCTGCGGCAGGGGCAGCAGCAGCCGGTGGGTGAGGGCCGCTGGGGGATGGGGACACAGAGAGCAGCTCGTGAGCTGAGGACGGTGCTCAAGACAAAGGGGCTCAGGAACTGGGAGTGGACACCAAGGCCAGCTCGTGCAGCAGCCGCATGCTTGGGTCGGTTCTCCCAAACTCAGACGCTGCTTGTCCACTGCTCCCCTGTGGGAGCCCAGGTCTCCCTCCGCTCACACAGGCTACTTCACCCAGAGGTGGGATCCGCTTCCCCAGCCTGGCCTGGTGCTGGCCTCGTGCCCTGCTGGAATGTGGTGGTCAGTGGAGCCCTAGTCCAGAACCTTAGCTGTAAGAGGCATCGGCTTCCACTTCCTCTCGTTCTCTCGTCCAGCCACCACTGGACAAACCCAGGCTGGCCCATGAGGCAGTGATGCCATGCTGTTTTAGCTGAGGTTCTTACATCAGCTAGCAGCCTGCCAGTCCTCAATAGGTCAATGAAGCCAGAGAAACCAACAGAGCTGCCCGGCCAACCTTAAGCCAACCTTGATGCACAAGGAAGACCAGAGCTGCCTGGAAGACCTGCAGCAACAGTGAGCAACAGTGGTGGTTTTCAGTTACTAAGTTCTGGGACAATTTGTTACACAGCAGTAGCTGACAGGTGCAGCCATGACAGCCTGTGCCACTCAGGTACACCCATACCCCTCGGGAGCACCCTCCCATTCCTCAGTTGGGCATCTGCTGCCCTCACTTCTTCTTGGGGTGTGACCTAGGAGGTACCCCATAACCAAAGCTTCTCAGGGGATGGTCTCTCCACCCAGGATGTCATCTCTCATTTCCCAGGGCAAGTTTAGCACTAGACCCCACCAGACAGTCTGCTTTCTCACATCCTCAAAGCAAGAGTCTCCTGTGTCCCTCTGGCTACCTGGGCAGTCTGTGCCCTCTGAATGAGGGTCTGCCTGCCACAGGGCACACACAGGCCCCAGGGAGTTGGGGTGATTCTCAACTTTTTTTTTGTTTTGTTTTGTTTTTTTGGTTTTTTTTTTGGTACCGGGGATCGAACTCATGACCTCACGCTTGCCAGGCAGGCGCTTAAGCCACTGAGCTAAATCCCCAGCTGATTCTCAAGACGTCATCTGTCATCAGCCCAGGGATGGCAGCTACTCTGGTCACCCCACGTAGAGCAGGAACCCCTTGCCTCCTCCACCCTCTGCCCCAGCCCAGGCTCTAGAGGCAGTGTGGGACTGCAGGCTGCTTGGCTCCCCCAGGGCAGTGTCCCCGCATGCATGTGCATGCACAGACACAATAGGCACACACAAGCACACACCCACAAGCCACCCTGGCTGGCTGAGGGTCTGTCATCCCCCATCCCCTCCCCAGTACACATGTGGCAAGGGTGACTTTGGGGAGAATCCATCAGGCCACCAGCAAGCTGTGCTCTCCAGGACAGGATCTGCACTGTCCCCATAGGATGGGCAGCAGATCAAGCTCTGCTCTGTGCCATGGGGCCCTCGGCCAGACACTGAGTCTCTGGCTGCCCAGGCCATGCACTTCCTGGAGGTCCTCAGAGCACAAGGCTCTGTCCTCAGGATGCCTGCCCTGCCTTCTGTCTTAAGGGAAACCCCAGCTCTTTGTGTGACTGGGTCCCTCTCCGCAGCCTCACCATACTGGCCTAGCTGCTGCTGCTCTGCCCAGGCTCCCTGCCACCCCAGGGCCTTTGCACGTGCTCCTTCTGCCTGCAAAGCCGCGCACCTTGCTTCTCTATCTTGCCAGCTCCTCCTCGTCATTCAGGTCTCTGCTTGGATGTCATCTCATCAGTGAGGTCTCCCAGTCCATCTACCTAACCCTGCACCTCCACAGTGAGTCCTGCTTGTCTCCCAATGCTTCCCTCTCTCAGGAACCATCACACTTGATATATTTCCCTGCTCACTGCCTTCTCCGAGTACCCAGACCTGAGTCACCTTGTTTCCCAATGGATCCCCGGTGCCTGGAACAGCAGCTGGGACAAGCTGCTGCCCACTGATGGTTTGTTGATGTAGCAAGTGAGGATTTGGGCTGTGGCCCTGGGGACACTCACCCTGCAGGCGGAGGTTCTGGGTGGGCTTGGGGACTGGCCCAGAGAGGCTCCCATTGAAAGCCACCTGCTGGCCATCCCACAGCATGGTCTGGTACAGAAGCTGGGTCCCCTGGGCTCGCCTGTACACAGTCCGCAGGACCAGCTCCCTGGGCAGGGCGTGGAACTGGAAGAGAAGGTGGGGGTGGGTATCAGAGGGGAGCTGGTGGGCACTCGGGCAGGTGGGAAGGAGGACAGGATGCAGAGAAGGGCATATGTGTGGGTCCTTCCCAGCTTACTGGGTGGTCACGAAGCCAAATGCTCCACATGGCCAGAATTTGACTGGAGGAAGAGGGGGAAAGTGAGGAGGGGGAGGCACCAAGGAGTGTGACCAACAGGAGGTGGCACACCCCTGTGGACAGGACAGCCACCTCTTGGCTCAATCTACACACTGTGTGGGCCTGGGCAGGTCTCCTAAACTTACTGAGCCTCAGTTTCCTTATGTATAAAATGGGGGCATAAATAACATGATGGCATACATCTATAATACCAGTAGTCTGGGTGCCCGAGGCAGGAGGATCCCAAGTTCAAGCCCAGCCTGGGCTAGTGAGAGGCTCTTTTTTTTTTTTTTTGGTGGTACCGGGGATCGAACTCACAACCTCGTGCCTGCAGGGCAGGCACTTAAGCCACTGAGCTAAATCCCCAGCCCAAGAGAGGCTCTTTAACAAAACAAAAAATAAAAAATGGCTTGGAATGCAGCTCAGTGCAAAGGCCCTGGGTTCAATCCCCAGAGTACAGGAGAAAACAGAAACCAGTGCTAGGCTCTGAGGGAAAATCTGAGTGATATGCTCAGCCCACGGCGCCAAGGAAGGGGCTCCCGGTTCTGTTTCCCTAGCACTGAGAGAGCAGGTGTGCTGCCCCAGCCCAGCACTGGGCAGACAGCCAAGGCCTGAACCTGGCCCTAGGTGTTCCCAGGTTGTTGGGGAGAAGTCAGAGACAGAGGAGAAGGGATCAGGGTGACAGTGATGGCCACCAGAAATACTCTAGGGAATGAGGGATACAGAGGAAGCTGGGGGGCGTGGTGAGATGGGAGGAGCCGGTCCCCACTAGGGGTTGCCCAGGACTGCCAGGGGGTGGTTTTCTCCTTAGTGTCTCAAACACCCATGTCTACGGTCCCCATCTTGGTCCAGGATGCCACTACCTCCTGCCCTGACCTCTTTCATGATTCCTCCGTGGTCTCTCTGCTGCCACCTGTTGGTCCCTCTCCGCGCAGTAGCCAGAGAGATCGTTCTGCCCTCCAAGCCTCCCAGGATCAGACAATAAAATGCTGCCACCCCCCGCCCCCACATTCCACCCTACCCCACCCCATGCTCGGCTCCAGCCCAGCAGCTTCGTGGCCATTTCTCAATCTCATTCATGCCCCAGACCCTTTGCACATGTTCCTCCTTCTGCCTAGAATGCTCTTCCTCCAGATTTTCAAATGGCTGACATTTGTCACTTGGGGTTCACTTAAGTGTCATCTGAGGGTGCCTTTCCTGGGTACCTAGGATAAATCAACTTTAGTACATGGTCACTCACCCTGTTTTTTTTTTAATATAGCATATATCATATCCCACTATTTGGTACCTACAGTATCAGTACTAGGAATTGAATCCAGGGCCTTTGCACTGAACTGTACCCACAGCCTTTATTTGTGTGTTTATCTTTGAGACAGGGCATTGCTAAGTTGCCCAGCGTGAGCTCAAACTTGTGCTCCTCCTGCCTCAGCCTGTGGACCATGCCCACTCATTTTCTTATTTATATAACGTTATTTTGTCAACCGCTCCCACCTGACTAAACCCTTGGTGACAGTCAGTAATCTGAATCCCGTTCTGTGCCACATCCCAGCTTCTAGAATCATGCCTGGCACCTATTAGATGCTCAATTAATAATGCAGAAGGAAGGAAGGAGAGACAGACAGGAGGAGCAGCAGAGGAGCCCTGCCAGCAAGCCCACGTCACAGGCTGTCGGCACTGGGTCCTCCCAGGAATTTAGACTAGCAATTTCTCTTTTCGCAAAAGGCTTCTGTAGGTGCCCCTTGGCCTGCCAGGCTGTCCCCCTTACCTGGGGGAAGGTCTGCTCCAGCTTGATGGTGGTGGTGAGACCAGCCTTCAAGGCCCACAGGCTGCTGCTGATGTGGAAACGATGGTCTTCTACTCCCAAGTCAAGGGTGCCCTGGGCCTCACCCTTAGAGGACTTCAACTGGTCAGAGAAGAGCTCACATGAGATTTCACCCCATCTCTGACAAACATTCAGGCAGATGCTGGCTCAGGCTATAGGCCCTGCCTCCCAGAGCTCCAGACTCATGAGAACCACAGCTTCCTGGTCTGGACAAATTCCAGTGAATGAGGGTCCTGAGCCTCGGGTTAGGCCAACGGGAGTGGCCAGGACTCTTCCCATTTTCTTGGCCTGTAACACTGCCTTGAAGACTGCTACCAGCCTGGGGCCAGCAGGGAGGAATTCTAGTTGTAGTATGAGTCTCGCCAGCAGGGGGCAGTGTATCACAGAGGATAATGCTCAGGGCTTGTACAACTAGACCACGCCTCCCAGTCTGGTTTTTGCCCTAAGTGGTAAGTGATCTGTAGTTGGCTCCTTAGCCACTCAAGCCTTAGCCTTCTAATCCAATAATGAGGATAATGATACCTACTTTATTAATGGATTATGGTGAAAATTATATGAAATAACGTGCCAAATTCCAGGCTGGCTGCACAGTAGAATTAATTGAGCATTGGGCAGGTATTAAAATACAGTCTGGTATCCTACTTAAGACCCGTAGAACCCAAATCTCTGGGAAGAGGGACGAGTTGGTATTTATATAGGGCTGGCCAGATGCATCGGTACTTGAGCGGTTACCACGTAAAACTGTCCAACAGCATCTCACCTTCAGCAAGCTATCTGACAAATACAGATGAGGGCGTTTTGCAAGGGAACCATCTGGATGATCAAAATTGTCAGCGCAGGAATGTTTAAGGCAGTGAACGATAATGAAATGTTTGAAACGTGTCCAAAATTATGATGGGTGAAGAGGAGCGGATAAAGTAAAATGTGGGTAAGAGATCACTGTAAAAACATGTCAATTGGGTGCTATCTGAAAGTTTCATAATAAAACGCTGGAGGGGGAAGTCACCCCTCAGGGCAATCTGGCCTACAGCTGGATTCTGTAAACAAAGATTTCTTGTCACACTGTCATGTCCCGGTCATTCACACATTGCCCAGAGCAGCTTTTGACTTAAAATGACAGAGCTAAGTCATGACAGAGATGGAATGAGCGGCAAAGCCAAAAATTTACCAATTTACTGCCTGGCCCTTTTGAGTGAAAGTGTACAGGCTTCTGCTCTGGGTTATAGAAATTAGAGACAGGACCACTAAGAGTCCTGTGTGACCCTGGCTGGCATCCTGCATTTAAATCTTGGATTCAGTGTTTGAAAGAACATTACTGGGGCCCTGGGAAATATTGTTACAGACCACACTGAGATAGCAGTACTATTTCAGTATTAAAGGTCCTGGATTTTGAAATAACTCCATGTTCTATTAAAAAAATCCTTGCTGCAGTACTTACGAGTAAAGAAGTATGATCTCTCCAGAAATGACTTCATCTTAACTCTCAGCAATACAGAGAAACACACACACAGATGCCCGTACACAGTCACTGTCCTATGGTAACTGGTGCACGGGTTGAAATTACCCAGGATAAACCAGAGATGTTCCCTGCATGACTGTGCGGTGCCCAGGGTGCCTGGGAGCACCCGCCCAGCACACCAACACGGGGTCTGCAGCAGCCCCACCATAAACCAAGGTGGCTGTGGCCATGACACAGGAGAGTCTTTAACAGAACCCGGTGGCCTGTGGGACAATGAGGGGCCAGGTGGCCTGTGTGATCATGCTCTATCTCGCATGGAGCAGCCAGTCTGTGCCAGGCCCTGTGCCAGGTTGTGGGTATGCTTGCCAAATTGCCCTGAGGAGTGACTCCTGATCCAGATCCAGGCAAGGCAGACGAGGCCACAGTGACAGCACAGAGGCAGAGAGGGACCCCGGCCAAGTCGGCAGACCCTCCTGTCCACCCGCAGGACCCCCAGGATGCATGCAGGGGTGAGGAGTGTGTGCCTGCTCTGCTCCAGCTGGGCCAGCGGCCAGGTGTGCCAAGCTGAGGAGGTGGCACCAGCCGCTGGGTGGGTGGGCTGTCCGGCTCCTTTCTGAGGGTCTGGGGCCCACCTGGGGGCTGCAGGGGGGCCCAGGAAGGTAAACCTGGGTATGTTTGGAAGAGCAGGAGCAGGGGTTCCCAGGTCTGCTGCTGGGGTTGCAGACAGATGCGGGTGTGTTCACGCGCCAGGCACCCCTCCCACGTTGGACATCTGGAAATAGTTAGGTCCCAGCAGTGGCTGGGGCACAGTTACCTTGGCTGTGGCAGACACCGTGCTGGGACAGTGGCCCAGGAGGGAGGGGAGGTGATGCCGGCCCCAGACCCGCAGCTCTTTGCTGGAAGGAAGGAAAGAAAGGACTGGAGCAGGCACAGACTCAGTCACATCCTCGAGAGACTCAGAGAGCCGAGAGGCCATCAGCAGCTCTGTGAAGGCCTCCTCACACGGCTGCGGCCGGGGCTGAGTGTCAGGGGACTGCACCAGGATCCCAAAGTGGCCTCTGCCCAGTTTTGACACCTGGAGCAAATGCTTCTCTGAGCCTCAGTTTCCCTATCCGTATAGAGGGCCGAGAGGCTCAGCGTTTCCAAGAGCCCAAGTCCTTGGGCTGCCGGCCAGGTCCCAGCCTGCTTTCCACACAGCACCTGGCCTTCAGCCCTCCCACAGCAGCTAACCCTGGCCAGGCCACCCGAGGGGTCTCCGACAGAGGTTTTGAGGGTCTGAGAGCTGGAAGAGGCAGGAGGCCCTCCTGACCTAATGTAAGAGCCCCATGCACTGAGCCAGCCCGAAAGGTCCTCCAGCTTTAACTCCTGAGAAGTTTAAGGCCCTGGGAGGACTGGGCTAATGGACGAGAATGCATCTGGGTGCTGCTCCCGGAAGCTGAGAGGTTTTGTTTTCATTTGCTTTTCTGTAGTGGGGATTAAATCCAGGGCCTTGACACTCATCCCCAATCCTTTTTATTTTTTAAATTTTGAGGAGGAGTTTTGATAAGTTGCTGAGTTGCTCAGGCAGGGATCCAATTTGCAACCCTCCTGCCTCAGCTTCCCAGAGTGCTAGGATTACAAACAGGCACCACCACACCCAAAGGTGGGAGATATTTTAGAGATCTGTGAGCTTAGAAAATTGACTGCCTGTCTGAACCTCCCACTCTGTGTCTGCAGCAGGACTTTGCAGGAGGTCCAGGAGGTACTGTGTGTCTGGTTGGTGCACGGTAGGTGTACGGCTCCTCCCTCCCAGGCAACTTCAGAGCCACTGAGAGCCCCTCACCTGTCTTCCTGGTTCTGGCCAAAGATGTGGAGAAGCAGGCGGTCTTGCAAATCGCAGGTCAGCTGCAGAGAGGAGCTCAGCTCTTCCGGAGCCCAGCGTTCTCGGGCTGTGAGCTGAGGAGGGGGCAGGAAGAGGGCAAGAGCCTGAGGGCTTCACGGCCAGGCAGGGTAGCAGCACGACCCACAGTCCCAGCAGCCCTGTCCCCAGTCCGAGAGGCAGCTACAGAGGCAGGCCCAGCCTCGCCCAGTAGCCAGGTTCTCCCTGCTGCCTGTCTCAAGGCCGGCGAGGAGGTGGAGTCCAGGGAGGGAGGGTGTGTGATTGCTCCGCTGTGTGCACAGGGGTTGCTGAGACCAGTGTGCAACGTGGATTTGCCACATTACAGGTACAATCATCATCCCTATTGTACAGATGAGACTGACGGCACAGAGAGGCTAAGGAATCTGTTCAAGGTCACACAGCTAGCAATGGTGGAGCTGGAATCTCAGTTCCAAAGATGAGCTTCATAAGGCTGTGCTATCTTGCCTCTGACTGGATGGCAGGAGGGCAGGACAAAGACATGCACACAAAACTCTGAGAAGAGCTGGGCATGGTGGTCACTCTTGTAATCCTAGAACTCTGGGAGGCTGAGGCAGAAGGGTCACAAGTTCAAGCCCAGCCTGGACAACTTAGTGTCTTAAATTGGGAGGTAGGAGGGATAAGAACGTAGCTCAGTACAAAGGCTCTGGGTTTGATCCCAGTACCACAAAAATAACAAAAACAAATAAAACCCTGAGAACAGCAGCAAGGCAAGCAGGTGCTTGGCAGGGGCCTTGGCTTAAGGACTTGGTGAGCAGAAAGGACACGGGGAGGGGCTCAGACTCCCGCTCCTTGGCTGGGAATAGAAAATTTGCTCAGTGGACACTGAACGCAGCTGTGCGCGTTGCTAACAGAGCTGCAAACTGAAGGTGCTGGAGAAACGCAAGGTGTGCAGCCCCTTTGACCGCAGAGGGAGCCCAAGTGTGCCTCACCTGGCTGAGGAAGGGCAGGCCCAGCCTCTGGAGCGCTGGCATGGTGTGGCTGGCCATCACCACCAGCTCCCGAGTGCTGTCCAGCTGCTGGGCCACCAGGGCTGTCACGTTCACGCTTGTGCTCCCGTCCCCATCACGTAGGGCCACTTGGGCTCGCATCTGGGCCTCTAGAGACAGAAGAGGACGTGGGCTGCTGGAGACGCAGACACATCCCCCTTCCAGGATGGGGATGAGGCCATGGACACAGCGGGGAAAGCTTCCAGGTGGGTGGGGCCATCTGATCAGCACTGGGCCAGGCTGTCTCCTCCCTGGGCCTCCATGACATCATCTGTTACAGCATCTGGGCCCCAGATCTTGGCCCTGGGCTCAATGTTGAAACGACAGCTCCTCCCAGAAGCCCCTCTCAACTACCTCCCCAGCCCTCCCCACCAGACATCTTCCGTGTGCCATGACACTAGGAGCCACTGCTTAAAAGAGGCTGCTCCCTCCCGCACTAGGATCCCCGTCCCCGGCCAGGGCTTGTCCTTGTCATCCTTTGACTTCAACTCCTCCAGCCACAGCTGGAGTCCAGCTGGCCCCAGGAGCCTCAGGGTAAGTGGCCAAGGCTCACCAGGTGTTGCACAGGGCCCTGCGGGGTGCAGCTCACTACTGAGGCTCAGCATAGTATCCCAGCCTGGTGGCCTCAGCCTCAATTTCCCTGGTTAAACAGCCCCAGAGGACCTGCGGGGGGCGGGGCACAGGTCTCAGGAAACACTTGTTTCCGCCCTTCACTGTTCAGCATTAACACCTGCGCCTGCTGTGGAGCGGGCAGGCAAGGGGATGTGGCCCTCATCCCAGGGACTCCCAGCTGTCAGGGCCAACAGGAGTGTTAACACTAGGCAGACAGTGACCCCCGAGGAGCTGGGACACCTGAACATGGACAGCAGTGGGTCACTGTCACTGGAAGTAGCTACCCTGGACTCCTCAGACTGGGAAATGGAGCCTGAGGCCAGCTCAGACTGGCAACATCCCCGGTGACACAGGACCTTGTCCACCACAGAGTAGGCTGAGGGCCAAAGCTGGAAAAGTGAGAGGTGGCCTGAGGGAGATGGCCCAGAGTGCTGAGGGAGCCACACGGGGGCCTGGTCAGTCAACAGCCTGGTCAGACGCTGGGCTCAGGCCCTCGCCTCATTATACACCAGAGCCCGGGGCCAGCTGGGCCTGCACAGTCCTTGTGCCTGCCTGAGTCAGGGCCTGAGACTGTGGCCTGGCCCAGGCAAGGGGGACACAGGCTCTGCAGCCAAGTGGCTTACCCTGCATCTGCAGCTCGGCGTCAAGGTGGGCCTGGCCAGGGACTCCAGCCTGCAGCAGGGTGTCACTGTCATGTTGGCCCCAGCCAGACAGCACCAGGTGCCCATCATGGTACCAGTAGCTCAGAGAATAGTTGAGGCACGCAGGGCCTGTCCAGACATGTCTGGAGTGCTTCAAGCCAGAGCCACTGCTGCGGACGTCCACAGAGACCTGCAGTGACACCGAGGAGATGCTGGCCCCTCATGGGCAGAGACCCAGCTGGCCTAGCTGGCAGTACCCACAAGCTCGGGAGTCTACAGTGCTACCCAGGCTGCATGGGAAGGACTTAGACATCAGAAGAAGCAGGTTCTCTGTGGAGCCAATGTAAAGAGCTAAGTCGAGAACGGGGTGATGGAGGGTAGCCCAGAGATGTAGCCGCAGAGGAGGAGACTAGGAAGATGAAAATGCCCTGGGTGGTGTGAGACAGGCATAAGTCACAGCCTGTACCCACCAGGGACTGCCATTTGGTTTTGCAAATAAAGTTTTATTGGCACACAGCCCCGGGCATGCATTTTCTCTTACCAGGGGCTGTTGTTCCACTATGGTGGGTACAGGGGTCCCAACAAAGACCACAGAGTCACGGAGCTGGAAACACTGACCATCTAGTCCTTTATGGAAAAGGTTTGCTGACCTTGGTGTGAAACATACCTCCCTCCCACGCCACCTCCACCCGTCCCAGGGACACCTTCAGTGACATTCCCACCCCCCTCCCACCACTGCTGAAGGAGGGATGGGCATGTGTGACAGGAATCAGGGACACGAGGGCAGGGACAAAGGATGGGGACTGTGATGAGGGTGGTTGTGCAGGGCAGGGGTAAGGGACAGAGATGAGGACCAGGGACAGAGGAGGGGCAGAGGGGAGGGATGGAAATGAGGGAAGAGAACAAGGGACAAGGTTTGGGATGAGGGATGGGGAATGGGGTTGAAGACAGGGGTCAGGGACAGGGCTCAGGGAGCATCCTCAGCCACTGCTGCCTGTGGTGTGGGCTGTGGCCAGAAGCACGCACAGCACCCAGAGTATCTGCTGGAAATGCAGAGCCCCGGGCCTGCACAGCCCTGCAGAGGCAGCTGCCGCACTTGCTCCACAGAGGGGCCCACGCCACAGGCACCACAGGGGTCTTGTGCTATGGGCCCTGACCCCCACCTGCCCCTGGAGGGGCAGCATGGGGCTCTAAGCTGCAGCCACCTGCACTGGAGCGTCCTCATCGGACAGCCTCTGCTGGTGTCTTCCACTGACCTTGAGGTCAGGCAGAATGAACAGTGCATTCAGGGGGCAGGGACACCTCAGTCCCTGCAGGCAGGTCCCGGGGTTACAACTCACTATGCAGCCCCACCGTCCAGCCAGGCCTTACCCAGCTGCCCATGGGCAGCACTCATAAGGTCAGAGGTGGCCACAGTGGTGGCCTCATATGCAACCCACCTTCAGCCAGGGCCAGAAGCTGCAGGCCAGGAGAGCCTAAGGGTCCTGAGTCAGTGGGCCAGAGCACACACACAGCCCTAGGTTGGCTGCCAGGAGCAACCCCGTGCCCACATGTGCCCTGAGCCCCGAGCCCACAGTCAGGCTGCCTGTGGCAGAGGCTGGCTTGAATCTCTGGGGCTCTGGGCTGCCATGTGGCCTTGCCTGCAGAAGGGACTATTCAAGGCCTGTCACACTGAGCCTAGGTGCCTCCATCTGAGGACATGGAGAGAGGACAATGTGGGTCAGTGCCTGACGATCTCAGCCCTGGAACACACTCATGGTCAAACTGTTTGGGCTCCCAGAGATGGACCACCACACGCCACTGCCAGTAATGACAGAGACCCCTATACCTCAAGAGGCGGCCCAGGGCTGTCTCCCAAGCACTGTCCCGACAGGTGGGTAGGCGTGGCATCTCCGAGGCAGGTGATCTGTGGAGGCAGCAGGATGTGAGTCAGCAAGCTTCCTCCCCACTCTGACCTGGGGCCGGGGTGCAGAGAGGGCTGCTGCTAAGAGTGCTGAGACTGGCTCCACCCCCTTGGGGACACCACCATGGGAAATTGCTCCCCCAAGACAGGTCTGCAGAGGCCTGAGCACTAAGTCCCAGTGTTGTCATGCATGGGAGGGACCACAGCATTGTCCTGCAGGGCCTCTGTATGTCAGGTTGTGTGATGTGGTTCCATGTCTCAGCCTCCAAGTCACCACAGGAAACAGGGATTATCAACAGCTCACTTTGCAGATGAGGAAACTGAGGCATGGAAAAACAACTTGCCTGAAGTTACAGAATGTATGGGGGATAAGTGGCCCAGTTTTGGACTAGTCCTGGCTACCATTCACTCAACCTCCCACACACTGTGATGGCACCAAGGTGGCTGCTTCTTTCTGAGAGCAGCCAGAGAAGATGCGGATGCACCTCGCCCAGTGCAGGTCTCTCAGGGGCCAGGGAGGAGCTGGGGGAGAGGGTCCAGTTTTACCAGGCAAGGCCTTAGAGCCCCAAGTGGCTGCGCCACTGCAGTTCTGCCCCTGGTGGGAGGGTCAGGATGGAAGACAGAGGTCGAGGAAGCTGGGCAGTGTGTAGAAGGGAGGCCAGGAAGAAAGGAGGCAGGTGGGTAGATGGGAGGCATGTGGGGAGGGTCAGGAAGGGATGGGATGATGTGGGAGGTATGGGGAAGCAGGCAGGACCCAGAGGAAGGAGAGTCAGAAGGGGGCAGGTGGGGGAGGCAGGCAGGGAGGAGAGGGAGGCAGATGAGGAGCGATACGGGCCGGGTCGAGACAAGTGGACATCTGGAGAAGGTGCAGGGGTGCAGTCTGGCCACAGCCTGGTACTCCGGGGTGCCAAGCTGACTCACTCGCAGCAGGGTGGGCTGGGCATCCTCCAGCCCCAGGCCTGGTCCTAGGGGTCACCCTCAGTGCTCCTCCCTGGGGCTGCAGGAGGCTTCTTGCCATCCAAGCTCACCATCAGCCCAGCCGCTAGACTGGGTCCTGCCACCCAAGCAGAGGCAGAGCTGTGGGTGTTCCTCAAACCCAAGTGGGGCCAGTCCAGCCCCTCCCCACCTGGAAATGTTCACGGCCATCCATGAAGGGCAGACTGTGGTTCCTGAAGCCTGGCACCGTGTGGCTGAGGCTGGTGCGGAGCTGGTGGCCAGGAGAGCTGGGGCTCGGCCCCCGCAGGCCAAGAGCGGCGTCCAGTTGACCCCTCGAGCTCCACAGCGCCAGGTGCGCTGAGCAGTTGGAGTTCACCTGGGCCAGCAGCAAGTGTAGCCCTGCCTCCGAGGGCAGTCCTGGGGGTGAGAGGCCAGGGTGGGCTGGAGCAGATAGGACCACTGGGCTGTCAGCCTGTCTTGTCCCCTAGCAGAAGCCAGACAGAGTCTGGTCAGCCCATCTCTGGAGGTCCCCAGGTGCTACCACATCCCCCAACACAGCAGGTGGGGCCACATTCCACAGAAAAGGCCCAACCAGTCCCCTAATTCCCACATGCAGCCCAGGTAAGATCTTTGACCCGTCTGAGTTCCCTGCTCCTCAGGGACAGGGCTAAATGTTGAGAAGAGGGGAAAAGGGTGACAGTATCCTCTCTCTGTTGCTGCACCTTGGGGACCTTCAGGGAACAACCCCAAGAAGTGGGAGCATGAGGTGATGGAGTTATTTTCCAACCACAGTCCTGGAAGGCAACCTGGAGGCCACCACCGATTTGGGGTCTAGGGCGTCCTCTATTCCCTCTCAGCTCCACACCCAGGAGTCTGCAGAAGCCCGTCAGCCTTGAAGGCCCCTCCTACCTACATCACTCAGCATGCTGATGTTGTGGTTTAGGCTGCCCGCAAACTGGCCACGCCCAGGGCCCCAGGTGCAGGCCCCGCCCACAGCCAGGCTGGCCGCATCAGCCTGGATGCTGGCCCAGCCCCTGAGGCTCCTGGGCTGGGCCCGCACCCAACCCCTCAGCTGGAGCTCCTCTGGCAAGGCCTGGCTGTGGTTCTGGGTGAGGACACAGGTGATCCTGTGCGTGCTCGTGCTGTTCCCTGCTATCTCATGCTTGTCTCGGAGGAGGACGCTCAGCTCAGCTGAGTCGGCAGTGACCTTGATGGTGCCTGCAGAGGATGGAGAACAGAGTAGGGAATAGCACAAGAATCTGGGCAGCCTCAGACTGGTGAAAAGAATTCCAGGCAGGAAGTTCTTAGCTCCAGGGGCTTCTTGTTCATATCGGAGACAGCGCAATTGGGAAATGGACCAAATTATACGAACTCCCCCACCCCAGGGTACTCTGAGGACCAAAAGAGCTAAACACAAAGGAGAGTTCTGCAAAAGGCACTCAACTCCTGCCCCAGGAGCTGCAGACCAGCTGCAATGGACCCACTGTATAGACACAAAGCCAAGACCAGGGAAGCCCCAGAACTCAACTTGGAGGCCCAGGGCAAGAAAAATGGCTCTGAGGTTCCCCTGTTCAGGGAAGGACAGCCACACCCTTAGGTCCCTTGGCCCACATTTAGCTCGTGAACCCAGGATCTGCTGCTCCGCAGAGTTCTTTCCTGCCCCATGAGGCCCACTTGCCCTTGTAGCCCGCTCCTGTCATTCAAGATTTGACTCAAGGGGCCACCACCTCCTCAGCCCTCTGGCACAGAGGCTGGGTGGCCCCGTGTCCTGTGCTTATGGTCACGTAGCTCATGCGTGACTCTGTCAGGGTACGGAGCACTTTCCACACAGTCGGAAATTTCTCACAGAACCCTGCAATTGTCTTTGAACAAACTTCCTGTGACAGCCGGAGCGACCCAGGTTACCAGGGCCTTCAAGATGTGACTCAGTCACCTTGGCTGCAAACGCAGATAACAAGAATGAAATTCCATGAGATTATTGCAAAGACAAAAAGAAATCACGTCAGCCAAACAGACCAGAGCCCAGGGACAGATTCCCCCACAGCCAGCTGATTTTCAATAAAGGTTCAAAAGTAATTCTGCCGAGGGGGAGGTAGTCTGTCCAATAGACAATGTTGAAATAACTGGGTACTCCCATGTCAAGAAACTGCCCTCACAAGATTAACTCAGAATGGGTCATAAATCTAAATATAAAGCCAAAGACTATACAATTTCTAGGAATAAAAGCATGGGAAAAGTTTTGTGAACTCAGATAAGGTGAAGTTTCTTTTACATGGATCAAAGCATGATCCATAAAATGAAAACAAATGATAAATTGAACTTCTTCAAAATTAAAAAAAAAATTGTCCTTCAATATACTGTTAAACAATGAAAAGATACAATCCCAGTTATTTAAGAGGCTGAGACAGGAAGATCACAAGTTTAAACCAGCCTGGGCAATATAGGAAGACCCCATCTCAAAAAAACAGAACACCATAACCACTCCCCAAATAAGAGGCAAACAATGCAGACAAATCACAGACTTGTATAAGCAATGCTCAAGACTCAATAATAAGAAAGCAGTGCAATTTAAAATGAGCAAACGATTTGAATACTTAGCTCCTTCACCAAAGACAACACATGAATGACAAACATACATAACGGAAAGATGCTCAAGGTAATCAGTCACTAGAGAAAGGAAGATTAAACCCAAAATGAGACACTATTAAACATCCAGTAGACAGGCAAATAAAACAACACAAAACCAAAAACATGATTAGAGGGGGAATAATACAACTCTCAGCCTGCTAGATGTTAGATACATCAAGTTTATGTTTCCCAAAATTGAAGAATGAATTTTAAGGAACAGTAGGACACAAAGATTAATAGTAGGAAAAATTTATTGAGAGATAGCTCCTGAGATACAGGAGGGGACCCGACAGTGCGTTGCTGTGGACCCCACTTGACAGAGGAAGTTTTATAGAGCAAAATCACAAGGTGGGTACAACAGGGGTCAAAAGTATGATCAAACAATAAGACTGTAAGTATGACCACTTAGGTAATGTCAGTCCAGTGGGGAAGCAGGTCACAGAGCAAGTGTTCATGGAAAGAACAAGGACTTTTTTAGGAAGGGATGGATCAGGAGGTCTTTGTCACCCACCTGGGTGACTGATAAGCTATTTAGATTTTATTGGACCATGTGATACAATTATAATCTTCACTATATTGCTTGTCCTTTGGGGAAGCAGGTAGACCTGATCATTCCACTTTTATCCTGGGGTCTGGCCTTCAACAGATGTGCCTCCAGCCACAATTGTAATGTGTTCTCATTCTCTGCACTGACTCCCTCAAGGGCCCAGCCTAATTTAGCTGTCTTTAATAACTCTAATTGCTGGCACGGATGCTGAGAAACAATTTCTCACTGGATTTGTTGTAGGTGGGAAGGTAAAATGACATAGCCACTAGGGAGACTGCTGGCACTTGCTTATAACACAAATCACATACTTGTCATACAACCCCATAATTCCACTCTAGGTACTTTTTTTAAGGGAATAAAACAAAAAATACAATGGAACAAAAGAAAAAAGTGAGAACAAATTTCAAAACCAAGATAGAAGGAAATCCCCCATAGTTGCTACATTACATACTGTTATCCCCTAAATAGATGCTCAGATTACTGACTTTAAGCCTGCAAAGGCAATCAAATAATAGAAGCATTAAGTTGTTTGTTTACTTCAGTTGCTATCATCTCAGCCTGTGTTCCTTCAAATCAGCTGGTTGCTTGGTGGGGGGCTCTTCTTATCTCTCAGCATGCACCAGCTGGCTCACAAGAGGGTACGGGTTGGCTTCTTGGTTCTCCCCTGGCCCATGACTCTCCACTCTATGTATTTACCAGAGAGGAATAAAACTGTGCCTTCCCAGAAAAACTTCTAGGCCAGTGATTACAGCAGCTCCGTTGCTAATTGCCAAATACTGAGAATAACCCAAACATTCTTCCACTCCAAGTGGATAATCAGTGCTACATTCACACAGTAGACTAGCACTCAGCAATCCATGGGGCCACACATGCAGGCCCTGAGTAAGTCTTGGACACAACACGCTGGCTGAAGACAGTCAGATGCAGAGGGTATTACTGCGTATGTTCCATTTACCAGATGTTCTTATAACTTGGAGAACTGAAACTCTAAAGCGAGAAAGCACATCATGATTGGCAGGAGGAGACTGTGGGAGGGACCAACAGCAACAAGAGAGAACCTTGGCATGATGGCACAGCTGTAAATCAGGACAGGTAGCGGACGTGTCAAACTTATAGAGCTGTAGCCTAAAAAGGGCCCCCTCATATGTAAATTATACCTTAAATGTTTTTGTTTGCTTATTTTGCGGTACTGAGAATCAACTCAAGGAGTGCTGAGCTACATCCCCACTCTTTTCAAATTTTGAGTCTGTTGCCCAGGCTGGCCTCCAACTTGAGATCCTCTGGCCTTACCCTCCCAGGTAGCTGAGATGACTGTATAGGTGTGTGTTGTCATACTTGGCGTATATCTCAATAAAGTGGCCAGGCTGGGCAGCACACACATGTAATCCCAGCACTCTGGGACTGAGGCTGGAGGATTCAACTTCAACCTCATCCTTGCTAACTTAGCAAGACCCTGACTCTGACTAAAAATTAAAAATAATAAAGGGCTGGGAGCCAGATGCAATGGCATATGCCTGTAATTCTAGCACTTCTGGGAAACCAAGGCAGGAGGACCACAAGTTCAAGGCTAGCCTGAGCAACTTAGTAAACTCTACTTAAAATATAAAGAGGGCTAGGAATAACTCAGTGTGAAGGTCCTAGGTTCAATCCAAGAAACAGAAAAGAAGAAAAGAAAAAGAGAAGAGGGGAAAAAAGGGAGTCAGGAGGGGAGGGGAGAGACAGGGAAAGAGGGAGGGAAGGAAGAGGGGGAGGAGAGAAAAGAAAAGAAGAAAGGGGGAGAGAGAAAGTAAACTGACTTTCAGAAATGGCTCCAGAGGCCAGTCTAGATGTGTGTCCAGAGGCCAGCATGGAGCAGCATATCAAACGCAAATAATGAACCTCGAAAAGGCCAGGCCAGATCACTACTGTAACCCCAGGGGGGCTAACAGCTCCAGTACTCTATTGTGATGCTTCTCCTTTGACTGTGCTTAAATTTTCTCAAGCCTATGTAATCTGATCTTTTAAAAAAGTCTTAAGAAATTTGGGTGGCCCTGAATCAAGGCCAGCAGATTGCTATAGCTGCTGGTCTCAAAAAGGAGCCTAAAGAGAATTCTTTCTGTGGTCTGTTGGCCATTTCAGAACTTTGGAAATGTAATGGTCAATTCATCAGAAAGAAATAGCAGGTGAGTGTGGCAGACTATCGACGG
This sequence comes from Dolichotis patagonum, assembly GCA_004027295.1. Lineage (NCBI taxonomy): Eukaryota > Metazoa > Chordata > Mammalia > Rodentia > Caviidae > Dolichotis > Dolichotis patagonum. The sequence continues at coordinate 9,572 of PVJX010009695.1, read as the reverse complement.
CCTGCAGGAGAGAGACCCTGGCACCTCGGGACCTGCACTATGCGGTGACTCAGGGTGCCAGGAGGGTCCTCCCCTCTCTTGGGGGTGGCTGTGAGCCTGCAGGTGGGTGGGCTGAGAATCAAATATCTCATGTGGTCCTGTCCCCAGTTCCGTGCCCCCCCCAGCAAGTGGCAGCCAGTGAACTGGACATCTTGTGAAAAGACTGGCTATGTTATTTAGTATGAACTCTCCATATGCAAAGATTTGAACAACCATTTAGACGAAAACAAGAGACAATATGACAGATAGTGAAGATCTCTGGTTGTCTAGCTTTGAAATTTATGCTTTCTTATGTCCCATTCTGTTCTGTTTTGTTGTGTTTAATTTTACCCCCTTAAAATAAAATAAAAAATAATAAAAAAATTAAATTAAATTAAAAAAAAAGAAATTTGGTTTTGCCATAATTTAACCAATTAGGAAGGGTTGATTGACATGATCAATTTCCACGTCACCCCAAACTAGAGGGAGGGTATCCCAAAAACCAGTAGAAAGGCCTGCAGGTCGTGCTTGCAGGGCCTGCAAAGGTGGCCAGGACAGTGCCAGACTCCAGCCCACTTGAGCGCAGAGTCCCTGTCTGTGTAACTCTGAGTTTTGGAGTCTTCTTCATACCTTAGGTGGCCAAAGAGATACAGGCACAAAAGCAACACGGGCAGGAGAAATGTAAAAACAGAAAGCAGACACCAGAGACCCCAACCGTTTTCACAGGAGCAACAGCCTCGCACAGAACACCCTGCAGCCAGAGACAGGAAGACCTCTGAACAAATACTGCCAGCTGGGTAACTAGGTTCACTTTCTCGGAGGTGTGAACTTACAATTCTGAAACTACTTTCTATGCAGTGTAGGGCTGAGCAAGTGCGTAAATATATTGTAGAGCAGTGCAGCCAGCTTCCTCAGCGCTGGAGACGGGAATCTGAATAGAAAAATAGGGAAAGCTAGCATGAGCGCTTTGAGGGTAGATGGGTGCTACGGTTGGTTAGGATGTGGTTGCATGTGTCCCCCGACAATTTGTGTGCTGGTAGTTGGGTACCCAGTGTGATGAGGTTGAGGTGGGGCCCAGTGGAAGGGGGTTTGCTTATGGGGACCCAGCTCCCAAGAGGATTGGTTGTTCTGTGGCAGCTGGTATATCCCCAACCCCCTTTCTGCACATTCCACTTGCCACTCCTACACACACTTCCACCACAATGACGCCGTCTGTCATGAGGTCCCCAGCAGAACTGAGTCAGTGCCATGCTCTTGGACATCCGGGACCTTGAGATAAGTAAACTTCTTTTGGGGTAATCAAGTAACCAGCCTCAGGAGTTTTGTTGTAGCCAAAAGGAAACAGATGAAGACAATTGGACTGGAGACATCAGTATAACCTAATAGTTTTAAAGTTATCTGTCTATACAGACACGTGTATGTAGGCACCAGTCATGGCTTTATAGAATGCTTTGCACACTTGGATCTGTGTAGACAGACACAGACATGTGTACTCCTGCATCAGCCTTCCAGGCCGGTCCACAGAGGACCAAGGAAAGTGATGCCCTGTTGGGAATGAACACACCCAGTGCCCGTGTCTTAGTTTCTTTTCTCCCCACCACCCCACCCCCCACATCTTAGTTTCTAAAAACCATTTTCCAGAGACAAAAACTAAGGAGCCTTTGCAGAAATAGCTTGTTCCACATCAGGGAAAATATGAGACTGGAACATCCTCTGGCCATAAAGGAGGACGAAGACTGGCAGGGACATATCAGAAGGACATGGGAGAGAATCCATTTCTGTCAGTGGTGGGAAAATTCGATTGGTTGGTCCTTCCAAGGCAGCAGCTCGAAACTGGAGACAAAATATGAGAACCTGTCTGAGCCGGGCACAGTGGTGCACACCTGTAACCCCAAGGCTCTAGAAGCTAAGGCAGGAAGGTCACAAGTTTGAGCCCAACCCAGGCAACTTCACGACTCAGTGAGACCCTTCCATCTAAAGTGACCACCAACCACAGGGTACCTTGGGGAAAGGCCATAGGCAAGCTCTGTGCTTTACACTTCACTGTTGTTACTCAGAGTGTCCAGAACTCTGATGGAAATCTGCAGTCTCGCTGAAGAAAGACTCAGAGGCTAGAGCTCTAGGTGAGGATGGAAATGGGAAAACAAAGAAGGGGCCTCCAGAGGGTCAGAGAAGTATGTTATGACCATGACACACAGTTTGCTTCACTGGTTTCTGTTTATAGTTCATGTTCAGGTTCCTCTTGTCAAAATTCTGCCTATAGATTCTGTTCGGGGCTACGGGTACAGCTCACAGCGGTATGTCCACAGCACGCACAAGTCTCTGGTTTTGATCCCCAGAACCAAAATTAAATAAACAAAATAAATTCCATACAAATCTCTGACTGATCCCTGAATTTCTCATGTTGTGGACAGACTCCAACAAGTACAGTTAGGACCAAGAGAAATGAACTGATTTTAGCGACAGTCTACCACAGGGAGACAGAGTTTAGATTTTGAGTCTGGCCAAATTAATCATCTGCTAAAACATAAAAATCAAAAATTAATATTCCTCAGAAAAAATGTTAAAGAATCCAGACAGAGTTTCTATATCATCTAAAATGTCCAGAATATGTTTTTTTCAATGCTGGGAATCAAAATCAGGACCTCATGCATTCTAGAGAAGCCCTCTGCTACTCACCTAAATCCTCAGTACTTTTTATTCTTTGAGACAAGGCCTCAATAAATTGCCCTTTACACTTGTTATCCTCCTGCCTCAGCCTCCCAATGCAACAGCTAGAAACTGGAGACAAAATATAAGAGCCTGGGGTTATAGGTGTGTGCCCCTGCATCCACTTCAGAAGACAGTTTTAAATTACTGGAAAGAAATTGGACAATGTGACCCATATTTACAAGACAAAGCAGTCAATGAAGGTCAAGTCCACAATGACTTAGATGCTAGATATAAAATAGTGACTATAGCTGTGCTCGAAGTCACACAGAAAACATCGCATTGAATGCACAGAATGAAATCTGAGCTAAGAAACAGAAACTAGAAAGAACCGCTCTGATATGGAGATAATTTGTCCTCCAAAGAGTCCCATCCTCGACCCTGGGTCACCAACTCGGCTGTGCTGAGCAGCAGAAGTTTAAGAGTTTGGTCGGGCGAGAGGGATAAGAGAGCAATGCTCTGCTCCAGGCGTGAGGGCTGGTCCTGTGAGGAGGCCGCTGATAGCAGCTCTCAGAGGCGGAGCTGGCGTTCTCTGCTGCTTCTCCCACTTCCTCATTCGTGTGTGAGCCTCTCTGGCACCTGGCTGCTCCCCTTTCTGCTCCTCTGCCATGCTATGGTACACCCTCGCCAGAAACTGCCACTGTGCTGCCTGGACCCTCCAACCAGCAATAATTCCCTTTACTGAAAAAGTTACTCAGCCTCAGGTCCTTTGTTACAGCAACACAGACTGGACTAAGACCCCAGCCCAGTGGTAATTTTAGATCTAAAAATGGTACAAAATCTATAAACAAACATTATGCTGGGCATGGTGGCACACACTTGTAGTGCCAGCTACTCAGGAGGCTGAAGCAAGAGGATCATTCAAGCCCAAGCAATTTGAGGCCAACCTGGGTAACATAGTGAGATACTACCTCAGTAGAAAGAGACTAGCGGGGAGAAAGAGAAAGAAAAAAGAAAAAGAAAAAGAAAAAGAAAAGAAAAGAAAAGGAAAGAAAGAAGGGAGGAAAAACTGCTGGCTGTTCTTAACAGGTATGTAAAGAAGACAGAAGAATCAGTGAGATATGTCATAAACATCTGAAGAGGGGAAAAAAGACAAAAAATGGGTAGCACTTTAAACAGATCAATAGAACAGGATAGAAAACCTAGAAATAGATCCCTCCACCTAACTTTTATGGCCAACTGATGTGTCACAAAGTTGCCAAAGCAATTCAACAGGGAAGACGAGGTTTATCAATGTTGAGGTTTATCGACATCAGGCCCTCTGACATCAGTGTGGGAAAACAAAGCAGGACTGGTACTTCTTATCACAGGCAAAAACCAGTTCCTGACGACATAAACCCACTAGGACAGAAGATAGGAGAGTATCTTTGTAACCTGGGAAGATGCCAAGTTTCTTAGGACACAGAAATCAACAACCACAAAATGAGAAAAAATGGGTCATTTAGACTTCAGAATGGAAAGCTAAAGCTTAAGAACAGACACTTAACACATGAGCAAGTGTCCCACAAATGGGACGTAATATTTGCAAAGCATAAATCTGTCAGAACCTGGTATCCAGAATGTGAAAGGGTATATTCAGTTCATCCAGGAGTGATGGCATGCACCTGTAATCCTAGCACTCTGGGAAGCTGAGGCAAGAGGGTTGTAATTTGGAGCCCAGGCTGGGCAACTTAGCAAGACCCTGTCTCAAAATAAAAAAGTAAAAAATAAAAAAATAACCTGGGTGAAATCCCCATTTTAAAAAAATCTGCAATTCAATAAAAGACAAATAACCAATTTAATAAACAGATGAAAACATTGATCTGATACTTCGCAAAAAAGCTGTGTTACTGTGCATATGAAGAAATATGCAACATTATTAATCATCAAGAAAGTACAACCAGGCAGAGTGGCACATGCCTGTTGTTCCAGCACTTGGGAGGCTGAGGCAGGAGAATTGCTGTAAATTCAAGGCCAGCCTAAACTGCATTGTAAGCCACTGTCTCAAAAAAAAAAAAAAAAGAAAAAAAAAAAAAAGTACAAACTAAAGCCAAGTGAGCTACAACCAGACACACAAAAATGAAGATTCTTAAAAATAAAATGTTCATGGGAACATGGAGTAACCAGGATATCACAAAGTAATAACAATACAAAATTGTTTGGAGTGAGACCTGGACATGTCTTAGAAAAGCAAACGTAACAATTACCCATAACCTAGTGATTCCATGCCTAGGTACCTACCAAGGAGAAATGGAAATCCTAAGTCTAAAGGCAGAACTCTCTTGGGATATTTGTAGCAGCTCTATTCACATTAACCCCAAGGTGGAAATAATGCAGGTGTCTACCAGGTACCATGTGATGGGGAGGCATTCTGCAAAGTGAGTCATTAGGTTACTTTTTCATGTGCTGTGAGCATCACAGAGGGGCCTTCCACAAACGAGGATGGCGAAACATAATTTCATGGATCTTCTGTTGACCAAAACATCATTAAGCGGTGACTCAGTAATACAAAGGGACTGCTGGGAGCATGGAACGGTGTGGGCCGGTCTTTAAAACACCACGCTGTGTGACAGAACACACACTCTGTTTTCCATTTACATAAAATTTTACAACAGGCAAAATTAATCTACGGCAAAGACGCTCAGGAGAGCAGGGGCCTCTGCATGGTGGAATGGAGATGACAAGGAGGGGGACTGAGGGCCTCTTCAAGGGGCTGGCACTGTTCTCTCCTTGCTGGGGGTTTAGGTTTCAGGGGACGTGCAGCTGTCAGAATTCTACAGACACATTTGAGGCCTCCCATTACACTAAAGGTCTGTACATTTCACTGTGTGCAAATTTTACATGCACTGATTTTTTAAAATGTAGCATGTTTAAATTTAATAATTATTACAGTAAAAGATAGATTGCTGGTAAAGCCCCTCAAAATACTCCCTTCCACTTCAGACACATTTATCACACCAGGTGGGAATTCCAAGGCTGGGCGCCACCCTCACCCACCTCACCCACCTCACCCACCACACAGCTCCTGGCCCTTCTCCAAAGTGAAGATGACCATGTCGCGCAAGATGTTTTGATGTCAGCATGTCTTGCCACAAAAGCATTCGGGATAGCGTGGTGGCCCGCGGGCGGGGCAGAGGGGCATAAGGAAAGCGTTGCCAAGCGCCCGCCACCCCGGCACTGGGCGGCACTCAGGGCACTCATCACTGTGGCCCGCTGTCCCGTGCGCCTGGAGTCTCAGAGATGCAGACCGGCAGGGACATCACAGAGCCCTCTTCAAGGGACTCCTGTTGGCCAACTGGGGAACAGTAAGCTTGGAAATCGGTGGGGACAGTAACAGATTACTGAATAAAATAAAAATGAACAACACATGAGTCCAAACTGACTAAAGATAGGGAGCAAAAGAAGGAAGGAGGGGGTGAGAAGGGACAGCTCTTCCTACTGTGTAAGTAAGGAAAAAAAAAAAACAGGAAAACTGGAGTCACCACTCAGCCCCTCGTGAGAAATGACAGGTTCAGACAACACTCACCAGAGGCCGCTCAAGCTCACGGATCAGGGTTTGATGCAGACACCGAACATTTATATGACCTCAAGCTCTCTCACCACAAGTTACTTATAATTTACACAGGAAAAAACCAGAACTTTACAGTGGAATCACCTAGCAGACATTGCCCAAACGGATCACAGCCAAGTCACCAACACCAGGACAAAAGGACTGCCGCTTCTAGGGCAGCCCCAGGGAAGTGTCAGGCAGGGCTCAGGAAGGACACTCCACAGAGTGACCACCGCGAACACTTCACAGCCGTAAGCGTCCAGTGGCACTGTGGTGCAGTGGTAAAGCCACCCGCTACACACACACCCCACCCACACCCCACCCCCTACACACACACCCCACCCGCACCCTATCCGCACGCTCCAGGCCCTGGGCTCCATCCACAGCACCTCGAAACCAAACAAAGCCCAAATGTAAAATCAAGAAAGAGAAAGAAACACAGAAACCGCTCCAGAATAAGAGACAGGAAACAGCACGACTGGACACGACTGGGGATCTGCGGTTGTCTTTTACTATAAAGGATGTCAAGGACACAACGGGACAATGGGCAGAAACTGACGGAGGCTGGTAGATCAGAGGACGGCACTGTGTTCTTGTGGATTTGGAGATTTTGTTAGCAGAACTCTGGACTGTAAGAGGAAGCCTCGCTGCAGGAAACAGACACTGAGATGTTTAGGAGCAAAGAGCCATTGTGTTGGCAACTTACTCAGAAATTCTGCTTCTGGAATTAAATTTCATATACTCACTATCAAGTGTATTTAGGTAATTTGTAGATTGACTCTGTGGCTACATAGACAATATGACTATGAGAATGGCTAAACAAGACTACATGGTTAGCAACTGGCGAACCTGAGTAAAGAGACCAAGGGACTCTTCGTACTATTCATTTACTTCTCAGATGTCTGAATTATGTCAAAATAAAAAAGTACAACAGAGCAGCAGTCTGAAAATCACAAATCCAAAATCCTTCCAGATCTAAAAGTTCTTGAGCACTGACCTGAGACTCAAATGGTTTCCTATTCCAGAGAAGTTCAGATTTGAGGATTAGGGATATTCAACTGATAAAATCTATGCCAATATTCTAAAATCCAAAAGACTGAAATACCATACACTGCTGGTCCATTTCAGATAAGGGCTACTCAACCTGCATTAGGGGAAAAAATCATGGTACCCAGCTCTCCCCACAGAAGCTCCATGCCTATTAGCACATACAGGCTCTGACAAGTCCTGCACAAGGGAACCTGTTCAGTATGGAGACAGAGGATTTTGTAAGGAGAATCAAGGGGCAGCATCTGTACCCCCTTATATACACCCACCTGTTCTGCAGGGTCAATGCACTTGTGCTCGCCCAAGACCCCCAGCCCACGCCCCAAGGGACCCGCCATGCTCACCCACTCGGAGCATCTCCTTCCACGTCAGCACCCCCCTGAGGCGCAACAGGTGGGGTAGCACAGCCCAGCCAGCCCCCAAGTGCTGGGCCTCGCTCCACAGGCTCAGGACCCGGCCGCCCCTGTGCGCCTCAGACACCCTGAGGGCGAGCTGGGCTGTGCTCTGGTCCAGCAGCACCTTGGAGAACAGCCAGAGCCTAGGAGAAAGGGAAGGGGCAGTGAAGGGCTTTTACTGCAGGCCTGGGGGTTTTCTGCTTCAAGCAAGCAGGCCAGCTCCCAAGAGGCAAGTTCCAGGCCCCACTCTGGAGGCCGTCACAGAAGCATTTCTACTGAGCCCTGGGCCCACAGGGAGGAAGTAAGGGGGTGGAGTTGATGGGCTTTGGGGCCAGTGTTCAAATCCCAGTGGTGCTGTGGCTGTGTGTCCTCGGACAAGGATGTAGTCTCTCTGGGCTTTTCTTCTTCCACAAAGCAGATGAGACAGAAGCAGTGAAGTGGACACTGATGCTGACCTGTGCTAACCCACAGGTGACAGAGCTTTCCACAGGAGGCTGTCCTGCCTGTGCACTCTTTCACACTATCACTTTGCCACTCCCCCACTGAGAGCTGGGGTCCATGTCCTCTCTGTGAATCAGGGCTGGCTGAGAGGCCTGGGTGGCCACTGGAAGAGCAGAAGCAGGGCTGTGTGGCTCCAGGAGGCAGCAGCTTTTGCAGCCTGATTCCCCTAGGGCCCCAGCCACCTGCTGAGATGTCTGCCTGATTCATCCACACCCACCATGGCAGGGGAAGCCTAAGCAGCCATGTGAAGGGACAGGACGTGGGAGACACCACAGTGCCAAGGATCTCTCATCCACCTGCGAGTCACATATCTGGCTGGAAACTGGCTTGGATGGGAACTCACTCAGTTGGAGGTTGATGGCAGAATCTTGCATTAAATGATTCTTACTTAACCATGATGTTTCAGGGCTGCTTGTCATTCAGCAGTAGCGGACAAGTACACTGCACACTGATGCACTGATACCACCATTCAGATACATTATCTGACTCCTTGCAAAAGCCTTCAGTATTAGGATCCCCGTTACACAGAGGAAGAACTGAGGCACACAGCCAGGAATTTGCCTAAAGCATATAGAAGCAGCTAGCAGTACCTACTATGCAGTGTTGTTTTCAGACTAAAAAAAGCTTGGAACTATAAAGTGTTTGCTCCTGACATATCACCAGTGATCAATAGACAGCATCATGGTGAGGAGTGAGAAAAGAGCACCCCTGAGAAGCTGCTGTTGAATTCATCCAGCTGGTGGAGGGGCTCCTGTCACTGTTGGATGTTCTATGACACTGTGGGACACACTCTTGGGAGCATCAACACCAAACTGGACCACAGTACTCTTTGGTGCACAGCACACAGCTCTGTGGAGTGTATATGCTTCCTTATGGCTGCTACAAACAATGCTATTGGCTGCTTTGTCTTTTTGCATTGGCTTCTAGAAAGCTCAGAGCCAACTCCTCCCCTCTCTGGGAGGCGGCTGTGAGTGTGGCAGCCTTCGGTGGCCCGAAGGAGAGCGACCCTGGCGCATCGGGACGTGCACTGTGCGGTTGACTCAGAGTGCCAGGAGAACAAGGAGCTCCTCCCCTCTCTGAGGGGTGGCTGTGATCCTGCCTGCGTGTGGGCTGAGAATCAGACATCTCATGTCTTCCTGTCCCCCGTCCTTTGTCTCCCCTCCTCCTCCCCCCTGCTTAGCAAGTGGAAGCCAGTGAACTACACATCTTGTGAAAAGATTGGCTATGTTATTTAGTATGAGCTCCCCATATGCAAAGATAAGGACAACCATTTGGAAGAAAACAAGAGACAATATGACAGATAGTGAAGATCTCTGGTTGTCTAGCTTTGAAATTTATGCTTTCTTATGTCCCATTCTGTTCTGTTTTGTTGT